>PVIJ01013322.1:12437-45723 GCA_004024925.1 Scalopus aquaticus
AAAAAAAATGCTTACAAAGTAAAGTGGTTAAGATACTGATAAGGGGGCCTCCCTGGTGGCACAGTGGTTGAGCGCTGCACTGTGGAGCTGTCGGCAGTGCGCGATGCGAGTTCGACACCCAGCGGGGGAGAATCCCACATGGTGCGGCAGACTTCTCCTGCCTCGCCCGCTGCTCCCCTCAGCAGTGTATTTCTGATCTGCCTGTTCTGCACCCCACTCTGTCTCTGGTGAACCCTCTCGCCGCCCCACGCCTCTGGCCTGTACCCCACCTTGTATGTATAAATAAATTTAAAAAAAGATATTGATAAGGGTTGAATATTTGTGTCCTCCAAAATTCGTGTGTGAAGCCGTAGCTCCAGTATGACAATAGTTTGAAGATGGGATCTCTAAGGAAATAACTAAGGTGAAAAACAATAGGATTAATAACCCTAACCGGAACACACACTCTGTCTCCACCCACACGCAAAGAAGAAGTCATGTGAGCACATGGAGAGCAAGCAGCTGTCTGCCACCCAGTGGGAGAACCCTGACCGTAAACCAACTGTGCTGGCACCTTGTAGGGTAAACGAAAGAGGCATCAGGTTTTTCTGCCCTACCGCCAAGGGTTTGATGATGGACACCAGCGGTCTTGCACGTGTGCCTCATAGAGGCATGCCCGTGCATGGGTGGGTGCACCTGGGCTTGGAGAGACACTATGTAGGGATGGTGTCACGGGAGTGAAGAGTGCGGCAGCAGAGGCCTGGCAGTAGCAGAGAACAGAGAGCATGCGAAAGCAGGGGACCATGTGGCAGAGAGTGGCAGAGAGCAGCAGAGTACAGTGAAGAACATCATGAGAACAGTGAAGAACATCATGAGAACAGCAAATAAGAGTCTGCTTGAACCGATGATGAACCTACCCTGTCTGAGATGGTTACAAAACAGATGGTGTAGTTGGCAGGATGGTTCAACACAGACAGATATGGAACTCTTTGAAACCTGGGGAGAGATTCTGGGGTGGCCGGCCACGAGCAGATGGTACACAGTGGCCAGCCTCCTCTCCCGTGGGCACCTCCCCAGGAATGGCCGAAGGAAGGTGGATTCCTGATGCAGTTGGAACAGGCCTTCTATGAAATAGAAGAGATCTTGGATAGACATAGTGCCCGCAAGGCAATCTAGTATGGAGGGAGGGGGACAGTGCCACACACTCCTCAGCGCTGTCTGTGACAGAACTTCATGCATTACTGCCACTTGCTGTGCATGGTAAATTGTCACAAACACATACATGTTAGCTCCTTTTATATTCTTAAAATAAAAAGTTATGTTAAGACTGGAAAGGGTTCTTTAAACAGTTACCAATGGTTCCATTTGTCCCTAGTCTTCACCTCCTCTTAACTGAAAGTTTTTACAAACCTTATATCTCAGTTTGACATGTCCTTGATGCCAACTATCCTGTAAAGTGAGAGGGAGGTGGGGAGACCTAGGTGTAAATCTTTGATTTAAAAAAAAAAACAACAAAAACACCCTTCTTCAGGAGTCCTGATGATGGCAGCACATTATCTGCCTTTGGGTTCTTGCTACCACCCCAGGGGACAGTTCTCCTGGCACTACTGCCCCACATCCACCCAGACCACTCGCTCAGTGGACATCTGTAACGCTGCTCTCTGCAGGGCCCTGGTATCTGGCAGACAGCTGCTGTACTGCCCGGGTCTGCCCAGGGCTTTCCAACTCCCTCCTTTCACCTAGCTTCTTGCTGACTCTGCCACCCACACTGGGATTTGGCAGCTGTCACTTTCTGTTCCCTAAAACTCCTGAGACGGCCCAGCTGTTCTGATCACTAAGCCACTGTGTGGCATCTGTCAAAATACCTTTATTATTTGGCCCAGGCTTACGGAGATATCAGAGGAGGCCTAACCTCATGCTCTAAAATACCGTCAAGCTCTGAAATTCTATTCCCAGCACAATGTCTCTGGGTTCTGCTCAGAAGTTCTTTTTACCTGTCCCATCAGCTCTGGGTTCCCTAAGAGTCTAGAAGGCAAGAGTCTAGAAGCCAGGCAGCCTGGTCCTAGAGGCACCTTGGGATAACATGAGCCAAGGAAGCAATGGCTGGTACTAAGCTTGAGGTCACATTTCAACACCCAGAACCACCCAGAATAAGAACTTTTTTTTTGTCTCTTTCTGCCCTCTGCTCACTTTGTGTTTGGTCTCTAGTGGATTCTTGATCAATGTCTGATGAGTCTCACTTTCTCTATCCCTGTTCTGTGTTGGGGAAAAAAGTGATATAATTTTTTTCTTTAGTATCCACAAAAAATGGCAGAACTCATTATGCATCATTAGAAGCAAATTAATTATGTAACCAGAGGTCCTGCAGCTAGTAATGTCCAGGCGCTAAACAAATCCCCCCGCTATTAGCTGGGAGGTACAGAATGAACTTTTCTATTCAACTTGGTTTTGTCAATCTATCCAGCCAATTTCAATGTCCTAAACACACTGAACTAAAAAAAAAAAAAAAAAAAAGTCTCCACATGGGAAGTCAAGTCTGCAGGTAAAGTACTCTACAGGTAAGGCTTTCTTGCCTCCTCATTCAAGAACCTTCCCAGGGGAGGGTGGGCCCTGATGGCAAGGGTGGGGAGATGAGCTGTTGTGTTAAGTGATGAACAATTACATTAAATGACATAAAAAGCCGATTATAGGGGGGTAGTCTTGGTGGTGAGTAACAGACATCAGGATGGCAGACTCCGTACTGGGAGAGATGGCTCTGACTCACGGACATGCCTCTGAAGCCAAAGATAGAAATTTAGTGGATCAGAAATTAATTTGAAACTAATAGGATAGTGAAAAAGAACATATAAAAATCTCTCTCTCTCTCTCTCTCTCTCTCTCTCACACACACACACACACACACACACACACACGTAGAGAAAGAGAAGAAAGGCACTTGTCTCTTTTCCAAACACTTTGGCTCATATTATACCTCCTTAAAGAATAAGGGAACCTGTTCCAACAGATGTACAGAAAAGAATGGAAGCTATTTCCCTTAAGCCTTTTCTCATTTTTTCCTTTCTTACTTAAGTTAAAAATCTACTAGAAGAAATAGAATACATAATCCTCTGGGTCTGTTAGGCCAGCTGCACCTCTATCCTACAAATCAAACACTGAAGTGGATTCCAGGGTTTCTGTTCCAGGCAAGGCTGGCACAGTAGAGACATCTCCCACTGTGGGTCACAACCATGGAGAGGCCTTAAGGACACTGAGTTTGGCAAAGGCTTTCATATTGGAACAAACTCAGCAAGGTCTAGAAACACCCCTTGGGGAATTGGAGGCTCTGATTAAGGGGAAGAAGCATGCCTGGACAGATCCATGTTCCAGACTATAGCCAGGAATGAAAAACCAGAGAGAGAAGAAGCAGGTTATAGAAACACAAGAGGAATTCAAAGGAGCTATCTGATCTAGTCTCACTGTTTTGATGACAAGGTTGAGAGGAGCCCACTTCATATCCATGGCATATGGCACCCCACTAACACAGAGATGGCAGGTCTGGCTATGTCAGATGAGTTACTTAGCCTCTGAAGAGAACCCACCCTGACCCAGCCACTCTGCCTATGGGGCCACAGGTCACCCCCACGCCAACTCATCCTTCCTCTTCCGCAGGTGAGGACACTAGGCCCAGAGACCATGCTTAAAGGTTGGCCCAGAACTTGCTTTTTTTCCATGACCCCACTATCTACCAACTTTGTTTTCTACTAGTATCTTAATTAGCCTCGGAGGCACTTCTGGAAAATCAGTATGTGATAAAAGGCAACAGTTGGAAAAAAGGCATTTTAAACAGAGCCACACAGTAATCAGGGCAGGCAACACACAGGAACGGCCACTGGTGTCCCATCTTCGTGCCTCTAACCAATGTTTTGTAGGCAACATCTAGAAAGGCATTTACTCATTTACCTTACTGCTAAAGACAATCTTCAGAAAAAGAATCATCATTTCCCTGGCAAAGATACTTTCTGCCAAAGTTCTTTTAGGCAGTTAAGGTGGAGACCATGGTGCCTTGAATTAACCAAAGGCTGGGCTAGCCCCAGGGTGCCGAAAGGAACAGTAGTTTTGGGCTGATGAAAACCTGTAAAAAGAAAAAAAATACACCTCTTCCTGACAGCAGGTAAGATAGCACCCCAAAGATCCCCTTCCGTGGCAGACAATAAAAAGTGATAAAGCCAGGGAAGAACAAGAAGCAAGGAAATCCCGCAAGCTGGCCAGTTTTGGGGTTAAAAAAATAATTCCCTGAAAAACACCTAATGCTCTCCAGCTCACAAAGAAAGGGCGGAGCAGACTGACTTTTTACTCTCCTCCCAGCAGAAGTGGGGAGCATGGATCTAGGCCAGAATGAGACTGGGAACTCCATAAAAGCCAGGAACCCTGCACCAGGCAGGACCCTCATGGTACTTGCCTGTCTTCTCTCCAAAGATACTCTGAACCCTGTCTCTAATAACCTTTTCTTTTGCTTCTGCTACAACCTGATCTGGAATGTTTTCTGGTTCAAAAGCAATAATCCAGGAGATATTCTTCAGACTTTCAAAAACAGTTCAACTGAAATGCAAACTGGCCAGAAATAAATATAGCTAAGTAAGCACTCAAATTTATGTCACCAGTAAAGTGCAAATGAAACATTATTTATTTATTTATTTATAACTGTGGCAACATTGGGGTACCCCCATCAGGTATTACCATCTCATAGTCCACCCACCACCAACTCACTGGCACTCCACCACCACATATCATTATTCCTCCCTGCTCTTTCCTATCCCTCACTCTCTTCCCCTTGGTGTCTCAGTACTGTAGTCAGCTATCAAGGGTTATTTTTCAGCTTGTCTTTATCTGACTATTAATTTAGTTACTTTATATTCCACAAATTAGTGAGACCATCTGGTATTTATCTGCTGACTTATTTTGCTTAGCCTTTTCAAGCTCCATCATTGTTGGTGCAAAAAGCATGAGTGTGTCATTTTTGATAGCTGAGTTGTATTCCATTATGTAGACAGACCACATCTTCTCCATCCACTCATCTGTTTTGGGACACTAATGTTGTTTCCATAGTTCAGCTATCGTAAATAGTGCTGCAATAAACATGGGAGTACAAGTTTCCTTTCAAATTAGAATTCCTTGGATAGATGCCTAAAAGTGAAATTACTGGTTAATTAGCAGATCCATGTTTAATGTCTTGAGACACCTTATTACAGCTTTCCATAAGGGCTGGACCAGTTTGTATTCCCACCAGCAGTGTAGGAGGGTTCCCTTTTCCCCATATCCTTGCCAACCCTTGTTGTTTCTGCTCTTTTCAATATGAACCATTCTCACAGGTGTGAGATACTATCTCATTGTCATCTTGATTTACATTTCTCTAATAACAAGTGATTGTGAACATTATTTACATCCCTGTTGGTTGTTCTAATGTCCTCTTTGGAGAGGTGTCTTTTTAGTTCTTTTGCCCATTTTTAACTAGTAAAACCTAATTTTAAAGAAAAATGCATAGAGATGTTTTCCTGATTATGTGTGCATGCATGGAGAATGGCCCTTCACACACCTTTTCCCTCTGACACGACAACGAAGAACATGTGTCTCAGTGTGAAATGAAGGCGATGGGGTAAGACCCTGAAACACAGACTAGTGTGTGGAGACCCAAGGATCTCGCCTTCACTCAGGCAGCAGGAGATATTCTGCCTCACTGCCTCAAATCCAAAGGACAAGGAGACAAACAGTGAGACCTTCCTTAGTGATTGAAGCTCATGCCTCAAAGGATCCAAAAGCTCCAAATAACTTAAGAGCAGGGCCTCCAGGCTGAGTTGCTAAGCCTAGGCCTGGAAGGAGGGCGGGGTTTGGGAAAGGTGACTGATAGTCTGGCAGTGTGTGAATTCATTCTTCCAAGCAGCATTCAGGCAGGGGCAAGGGGCAGAGGGTTTAAACAAACTAACCCAGGACTGGACTCAGCAAGGGCAGTGTGATGGCAGGAAGGCAGGCTGTGTGAGATGGAACCACAGGAACTAAGGCCCCAAAGACAGATGCGAAGGGCCAGTGGTTGTCAAAGGAGGCAGACCACAGCTCAGACCTCAGTTAAACAGAAACCCCAAAAGCCACTAGGAAGTTTAATTGGAAATAAAAGCTTAATCTTCAGTTTCATAGATAAAAGGTATGTTTTACAATGTCATAAAATGAAACAAAAAAGATAAATGCCTAGATTCATTAAATTCACATCACAAAATTATGTAATGCAGACAAAGACTTGAAGAGATCACTATGCCATAAAGTTTCATGTAACACAAAATATTCCTTCCATTAAAAATCAATAGAAATGGGGCCTCCCTGGTGGCGCAGCAGGTTTAAGTGCTGCACTGCGGAGCTGTCGGTAGCGGCGATGCACTACTGGGGAGATTCCCACATGGTGCGGCAGACGTCTCCCGCCTTGCCCACTGCTCCCCTAGCAGTGTATTTCAGTCTATCTGCCTGTTCTGCTCCCCACTGTCTCTAGTGAATCCTCTCATCCCCCCACGCCTCTGGCCGGCACCCCAGCTTGTATGCATAAAAATAAAAAAAAATCAATAGAAATGAATAAGCTCCTACCTAAACTGACCTTCACAGATAACAACTGTGTACTCTGGATAAAACACAAAAACTATCAAAGAGAGGGTAGCTGAGGGTAGCTGAGGGTAACCACCAACAGGCAGCTCTGGAAGGGGGTATAGACATAGGGAGTATTTCCTAGTGCACAGCTTCCAGGCTGAGGGGAAGCCCCAGCCCATACCATGGAGAACAGCTAAAACTTCCATTGAAAAAAAATGTCTTGATAGCCTGGTAAGCCAGAATGGAGAGATTGAGGCAACCATAGCAATTGAAAAATCAATGAGGAATCCTGAAAGGGAGAATGACAAAGAGAAAGCCCCAAATTCTGTGAATATATGTTGCCCAAATCTTCAGACAACCCCTGAACTATGCATACGTGGAGCAGCTTCTAAGCAGCTCAGCAAAGAATAAAAGAACTGAAATTGTTACAGGAGCCCCGTGGCTCCTGGATTAGGGGTGTAGTAGAGTGTGCCTGGGCCCCTGTGGGTCCCCTCCTGTTCCCCCCCAACCCCCACATCTCTCCCCTCCCTCCAGGGAGCCAGGTTTGACAGCCAACCTTGGCACAGTGTGGGTTTTCATGGTTTTTAAAACGGGCCAATTGGGTTTGAGCTTGTATCAGAACCAATCAAAGTTTTGGAAACCATACCAGTTTTGAATATGGGACAATCAGGGTTGAGATCCAGGCAGCCTGAAAGGGATATAAGCCAGGGCAGCAGACAGATTCGGAGAAGCAGACATTGGCGACACAGTGAGACCTTTGCTTCAGAGACATTCAGACCTCCAAACCCGTTGAGATACCTTTGGAAAGACCTCCTTTGGTTCCTGCCTTTAATTCTCCTACTTGTCACTTCAATCCTCAATTGCTGCTGCCTGACCCCCAGTACCACTGACTGACCACTGTTCCTGCCTCTGGCTCTGCTTCCACATCATCTGCTGACAGGTGCCACTGGCCTGTGCCTGGTGCTTCTGAAAGAGCTGCCTGATCAGGCACACTGGTGCCTGATCCTCTGGCACCACCTCGAAGGTCTGTCCAAATGCTGCTTGATTCTCTACATTATCACCTACTGACCAGCCCTGACCAGTGCTGCTGACCTGTGCCCAGTCATCTGTGAGAGCTGTCCACCGCTTTTGATCCTCCAGCACAACTGCCTGATCATCACTTCTGCCTCTGGCACATCCAGCACCACCTCCTGATGCTGCTGCCTCCAGCGCTGCCTGGCCCAGCCTCCGATCACTGCTGCTGGCTGCTGCAATGATACCTCAGCAGGGCCACCTGTGACTACCTCTAGCTGCACTGTGAATTGGGTCCTGGTCTACCACTCATGGGTCCTGGACTACCACTCATAGATGCAGTCCCTCATCAAAGGGACAATGCCATGTTGTTACAGGCAGCCTTTGAGTTGGACTATTGGACACTGTAGACACTATGTGCGGAGAGACAGATGACCGTTTGTGGACTTAGAAAATATTTTCTTTTTCTTTATCTCTCCCAATTTCCTGCTTATAAATAAACCTTGCTGTTGTTGCACTCTAAGTCTAAGTCATGTCTTGCAACTATAAATAAGCACATGGGTGCGGACCCATGAACAATCACATTTGCCGATCTTTGCATGGCTTCAAAATGACTTTAGAAAGCAGGCTTAGGAATATTTGGGGGTGGGGGGTTGAAATAATTTGAGACCATCTTGGCTCTTTGTTCTGAAGGTGGCTTGTTTAACTCCTTCATGATGGGAGTGACTTGTTCTCCCTGAGGTCTTCTCCCCACGGCAGCATGTGTGTGCAAACTGGCCGAGTACACCTCTACACATGCAGAAAGATCACCTTTTTAGGGAGACCCTCCCAGTCCACCCTACTTAAAATTGCTAGCTGACTCCTTTGTCCTCTTCTGCTTTACTTCTCTCATACCAGTTACCACCCTCTAAAATAAAGCTGGCATATTTATTGCATTTGTCTACCCCCACTAAAACATGAGCTTTTGTCTGTTTTGCTAGCATGGTTCTAGGAGAAAGTGAGTGCCCAGTAAACATTTGCTGAATACTGTTTTACAACTTGCTTTGTTTCCTTTTAAAAAGTAAGCTGTCCTTGACATCCTCCCAACACTTTCACAGATACATCAGGTGTCCCTCCCTTTTTACTGCTCCCTGTGTTTTAGCTTGATCCTGATCTGCTCCCCCAGCCAAGCAGAACATGGCATTACCTGTGGGTGGTTTCATAGGAGTGAGCATGTTCTGGGTCTGGGTTCCGGGTGGAAGAACACAGCAGAGCCTCTGATGTGGCTTTGCTCACATGACTGAGGTTCTGCAGGTGCAGTTGCCTCACCCATTGCCTTTGCTTTTCAGGCCTCCTGCAGGTCATAACACGGTAATCACTTTTATTCAAAGAGGTCTTATGAGTCTCTTGAGACAGAACCTTGCAGGTAATTGCTGAAAAGTAACAGTATTACAAACATGTAAATCCCTAGAGAATATCATAAAGCCAAAGCAGCAAAACAACTACATGGCAAAAGCAGAAGACACAAGCATGTGTCTTGTCTCTGCTGCATGATAATAGGAAATGAACACAGTTTTCCACAAGTCTGATGCTGTGTGTATGAAATGGGGGCACAGGTCATCTCCGTGGTTTACTGTGTGTGCTGCACTGAATCAAAGGATGGCAGATTTGTTTGCTTTTATTTTTTTCTGTTTTTCCCTCTCATAGGCGTACTTGGACAGACATACAATCCATGTTTCATATACTGTTAGTGTTAGATGAGGAGAGAATGGTTTTCAGGAAGGCTAATGAACAGGCTAATCATCTCCACCAGAAGAATCCAGAAAGCTTGAAACTGTGCCAATGGCAGAGCCTAATTGAGACCCCAGTAATGGGGAGAGTGGAAAGACTAGAACACTATAAAAGGTGCTAATTAGCAGGACTAAGGAAGGGAATGTCTAAACAAATTTGGCAAGATACAGGCGCTTCAACACAAAACTAATGAGGACCTCTCTGAGTTTCTTCAGAGGATTATTCAAGTTTACCATAAAACAGACATGAATCCACAGATGCTCCAGAAAATATTCAATTGATCAGTACAATATTCACTGGGCCATGTACTCTGGATATAAGGAGGAAATTAACCAAGATAGAAGTCACCACAGAGATGAGTCCCTCCCACTTGGATGAACCTTTAGAGTTTACAATGAAGAGAAGAGAGGAGGCATACATCTGCAACCATTTCCATAGAGTGAGAAAACAGAACAGGGCTTAAGAGAAAGAGAAAGGATATGGAAGAGAAGTGGAAGTGAACCTTTAAGCAAGAATCACTGTGTTTACTGCAAGGGGCACTGTGCCAGGCTGGAAGCAAAAAAAAGGGTGATGGAACGAGAGAGAAGAAAGAGAAGGAAGCAGATGGCGAAGCAGAATGGGAATTCACACAGGTGTTGCAGAAGAGAATTCATGCAGAGCAGAGGGAATGAAGAAGCAAGGAGGGGGAAAAAGAGACAAATGGTAGTCCAGAGATATAGAACAGGGAGGCCCAGGAGCTCCACTCTATCTGAAAAAGCCTGTTACGATAACCCCCTTGGAGCCCTGGGTAACTCACTGCGGGCGGACTGTCTGTTTGTTTTGGTAGATACTGGAGCAAACTATTTGGTTTTGAATTCCATATTAGCTTAAGCCAGCAAGAAGACTGTACCAGTAACAGGAGTTCTAAGGAGGCCACCAAAGGAAGCTTTCCCGCAACTTCTGGAATTCCAACTTGGAGATATAAACCTACAAGACAGCTTCCTATACATGAGAAAGTGTCCAATCCTGCTCCTTGGTCATGACCTATTAAGTAAACTTAATGCACAGGTTATTTGTTTACCCCAAGATCAGAGGCTGCACCTACAAGTACCCCCAGAACATGCCATGTGATTCCAGATGGTACTCACTCAGGATGCTCCACCAAAAGGTGAAGTGCTGCCACAGACATCTACAAAAGGGGAAGAAAAGTGATTTGAGCTGATGCAGAAATTCTAAGAATAAAATCAGTGGAGGGAGCAGAGCCCCAAGGAGAAATATCCTCTAAAAGATGAGGCTTTGTAGGGAATCCAGCCAGTTTCTCCAATGTGCCTCTGTCACTTCCCCTACAATAGTCTGATTTTGTCAGTATAGAAACCCCACACAAGTGACTACTGTTTAGTTCAAGACATTAATGAGAGTGTCCAGGATATACAGTTGACCATGCCAAATCTTTACACCCTATTAACTGCCGTGCCTGGGGTTTTCAGCATTGTACTTGAAGGATGCCTTTTTCTGAATCCCAAGGGATGCCCTGGATCAGCTAGTCGATATTGTTGAATGACAGGACCCTGACTCCATCAGCCAGACTGTGGATTTAAGAACTCCTCAACTAATTTTGGGAAATATTTGCCAGAGATCTAAGAAAACTCCAAATTAAACAGGGCATCCTCCTAAAATATATGGATAATTTATTAATTGCCAGTCCTAACTATGAATTTTGTTTGGAGAATACCATATTGGTTTTGAAGCGCTAGACAGAATATGGTTACAAGGTGTCAGTCAAGAAGGCTCAGTTGTAAACAAAAGGTGACATACTTGAGATTTGAGACTAAGAAAGGCAAATGAAGTCTCATGACTGAGAAAAAACAATTGATTTCAGTTCTTAAAAGTCCCTGACAATTGAAGGCAACTACATGGGTTTTTGGGAATGGATGGGTTTTGCAGAAACTAGACCCCCAACTTTGGGCTAGTAACTACGTGAAGTCCTCAAATGCCCTCACTCCAAAACTTTGTTTTGAACTCATGAATGTCAACAGGTCTTTGATGAAATAAAGAGAAGGCTGACATCAGCACCAATCTTAGGGCTGCCAGACCCCAGAAAGACCTAGCATGAGTCAGAGAGTTAGCCTGGATATGCTAATCCAATTATCAGGACAAGAAATGCAGCCTATGGCATACCTGTCCAAATTACTGGACCATACTACTAGAGGATGGATTCTCTGTTTCAGACTACGGCCACTGTGACCTTCTGCATGAATGAGAGAAATTTTTTTAGGTCGGCCCATCACTGTATATGTACCACATATGGTTTTGACATTATTATAACAGGAGGGTGGACTTTGGTTGGTTACTGGATACATGGGGAAATATCAAGCAGCTCAACCAGATAATCCCAATATGCAGTTGCAACTCACTAGCTCTTTATACCCAGCTAACTTGCTCCCAATCAATGCAGAGAACCTTGAAGATGGAATCTTAACCTACCACTGCTTAGAAACTGAGACAATGTATGATAACTGGCCAGATTTGTCTGACTAGGTCCTGTCAATCCCTAATGAGAATTTTTTATAAATGGGACCAGTTTTATGTAACAGAACCATCAATGCACAGGAGATGAAGTAATGACATGTCAGGACACCACAGAGGACAAGTCCCTCTCAACAGGGACATCAGAACTGTAAGCCAAACTGATAGCCACGACTCAAGCCCCAGAACTCTTCCAAGGAAGAGGGCAAAGATATGGATTCTAAGTATGCCTTCATGGTTCTATATTCCCTCGGTGCCATATGGGAAGAAAAAGAATGCCTTATAGCCAGCAACAAAGACACAAAGCACCCATTAGAGATCCTGGCTTTATTGAAGGCAATAGCTTTGCCATCAATCACAGTATTGATGCAAACCACAGATGGTCCTGACAACCAAAGGAATGGGTCTGAAACTGCAGAAGGCAGCAGAGAGGTTGATTATGAGGCTAAGGCCACTGCTTATTCTGCTCTCCAGAAGGCAATCATCCCTCTCATGAATTTACCTCAATTTGTCTCTAAATACACTGACCAGGATGAGGAAAGGGACCATCAATGAAGATTTACTAACTTGAACCACAGCTCCACTTGGAGGATGAATTCACATGATGATACTCTTCCCAGAGGTCCTGGTCTAACCAATGTTGAAACATTTACATGAGGGATCCCACTGTGGGACAGATGCCTTGCTAGAGCATGTGCATACATAGTCGAAAGGACCCTCTGCACAGTACCTAAATGGATCACCCAAGGTTGCTATTTCTGCACCAAGGATAACTCTAGGACTGACTCACACCCTAAAGCTACTGAGTTTCAATATCGGAGCATGAGCCATTTTGAAGAATGGTAAGTGGATTTTACCCGAAAGCCAAGTTATAAATATCTTTTGGTCTTTGTAGGCACCTTCTCAGTATGGGTGGCAGCATTCCCACCAGGACAGTAAAAGCTTCAGTGTTTGAAAAACAATTGCTGAAGGAGATAATTTCTCACTGTGGATTGCCCAACTCTATTCAGAAATGACAAGGGCCCTATGTTTGTTTCTTAAGTCACTCAGGAAGTAAGTAATGTCTTACAGATCACTTGGAAGCCACACACCAGCTGGAGACCATAATCTATAAGAACTACTGAGAAGATGAATCACACCCTACTGTTGGCATATTCCGGAAATATGCCAAGAAACCATTTTGCACTGGAATCAGGTGTTGTCCATTGCTCTCCTTTGGATAAGTGAGGCTTTTAGAAATGGCCTACAGTTAAGCCCCTGTGAAACTGTCTTTTGAATACCATCCCAACCTTCAGTATTGACAACCACATCAGACATGGAATAAGAACTTAGAATCAAACAGTATGTACAACATATCCAGGAAATTTTACCTGTAACTCCTAACTTTGCTCTCTGTAGGATTTGCCTCAAGACAAACCATTGTATCCTTTCAGATCTTACTCAAGACCTGGCAGAGTCTTACTCAAGACCTGGCAGAGTGCAGATGTTCAAGCTCAGCTATCAGGAAAATGGTCTAGTCCTTATGATATTTTGCTAACCAGGATGTATCACTCCTGGAAGGCAATGACCTAGAGATCAAAACTACTGTTTTTGCGAACCTGTCAAAGATCTGAGATATTTGTTTAAGACAAAACCTTACCCTTTTTCCTCTTTCAGGTTCCGTTGCAATACCCCAGGATTGACTTCCTAATGAACACTGGAAACTCTGAGATACAAAGTCTCTGTGTCTTCCTTGGAGACCACTCTAACTAAACTCTTCCATCCTTCCAAAGTCTAAGGTGTGTAGGATGGCATCTGAAACCATGTGACCTCTGCTGTCACCACTCTCCCGCTTTTGCAATTTGATTTTTACTCCATGGAAAGAACTTGGTTTTGATTTTGGCATTTAATTTTTTTTTTCAATTTTAATTTTTGTCAAGGTTTTTTTTTTTTTTTTTACTATGGACCTGTCTATGTTTGATTTTTTTTTCTTTTATCTCTTTGCAGACTATTCTGACAGGTACAAGTATGGTTCGGGTGAAAAAACAGCCCAGTGACTAAAATATAAATGAAACTGACTTTCCAGGGGGCCTCCCTGGTAGTACAAGGTGTTTAAGTCTCAGCACTATGAAGCTATCAGCAGCCACTGCAGCAGGAATTCAATCCCCGGCCAGGGAGCTTCCAACATGGCACAACAGACTTCTCCTACCTCACCCGCTGCTTCCCTCAGCAGTGTATTTCAGTCAATCTGCCTGTTTTGCTCCTACTCTGTCTCTGATGAATCCTCTCACCCCCTACCCCCCAGTTCTTGTATGCACAAATAAACAAATCTTATAAAAAAGCAAAAACCACCTTTCCACCAGGCAGAGATGAAAAGAATTCAGTCTCAGAAAAACAGGATTTGCCCTTGTAAAAAAAGAGAGAAAGTGTTCTGTCTGCAAATGTGAGTAAAAGTGCAGTTTCATAGGATATTCCACATAGGTTAAATAAAAAGCAAGAGAACTGTGTCCATATGCTGTATGTCTTCCCCGTTATGTCCAATTATCGTGGCCTCCAGAGGATAAAAATCGGTAAATACAGTACCTACAGAAATTTTGAACTCTGAAATATTAATATATTAACAACTGGTCCAGATGCTTCCCAAAGGAAATTGTCTTCGATGGTCACACTCCAGCTTTCAGACCTCTGACTTTTATCACCATAGAAATGATGACAAAAATTGGAAGCGAGGAATTGTAAGAGCAACAGTGAGGAGGAGCAATCCTTGAGACAGTGGGTGATGCCCATAGCCAAGCTGATGGTAAAAAATGGAACTTTCCAGGCTCTACCTAACTCCTTGAGTAAAGGCTGCTTACTTAGGGGGTAGAGCAGAGCCACAATGTGGCCCTTAAGTAGACTGAACAAGAGTGTATGGGTTTCTTTCTGTTTGCTTCTGACTGCAACCTGGTCTCTGCTCAGTTGACACTATCTGCTGGTAGAACATATGGCATCTGGCCACCTACCAGTCAATAAATTTTCTTTCTCCTTCTCTCCTGTATCTCATTCCCTATGTAAATCTGCCTTTGGGTCTTGTCCTATATTCTTAAGCACATGGGTGAGGACTGACAAACCGGGTCATTTGCATTTTCCCCGGGTTTGCTCAGTAACAGCAATTCATCCACAGTGGCAAGACTATGTTGAATCCATGTTCTGTCTAGACTAGCCACACTAACATGGGGGGCGGGGGGCAGAGCTGTGGAACAGGGCCCACTTTCCAAGTCTCCCACTTTCTTTGCATCAGAATTTTCTATGTTAAACAGATTTTCTCTATCTGTAGTTACCTTTCAACTGAATTCTGCCTCAAAAAATCCAGTGCTAGTGTTATCATTTGAGTTAGGATTCATAGCACCAACCCATGGTGGTGGAAGAGGGGCAGTGATGCAGGAGAGACAGAAAGGAAGGGGTGCAGGGGGTGATGGCAGGAGCTGGAGAAGGAGCAGTGGTGGCTGAGACTTGCCAAACCCTGAGCATCAATAACATAGTAGTCACAAAATGTCCATGTGCATTATAGTGATTTTGGATTGGGAAAAACACTCACACATTAAATTAATGTTTGTAATGATTTTGTAGCTTTACTGTTACTTAAATTGTAATAATATTTTAACTAAAAAGTTGTGTGATAAATATGAAATGCATTCTTCAAACTGTGTGAAAAAATGGCAGCTTTTTTGAAGGTTAAATTAAACCCAAATTCTGGGCCCCATCCACTGGAAGGACAGGAAAGTTCATGTGTCCCTCAGATGACCAATCCTCACTCCAGGAGGTACAAAGCTTAGAAGACAAGGCCATTTTTCATGTACTCGGTTGTCACTGATCTGTTCTATGATGGCATCTTGTCTTCCTTTAATGCATTTCAGCATAGGCTACTTAGATTCAGCTGCAAACCATGTGGAAGCAGTATCCTAAGCAGGACAGGTCAGGCTGGGCTGGCAGCGCCGTTTCTAACAAGAACCCATTCTCTGAACCCAGATGCTATAAACATTTCTGTTAAAATGGGTTTCAGAAATGGGTTGTTCATTGGTAAAATTAGCAATTATTGATTGGCTAATTATATTTTATAATGGGACTCTGGTGGGCAAGATTGAATTTATAGACATGTCAATTTAATTCAAAGACCCCTTCACCCGTAGGGGAAGAGAATCCGAGAGGCCAATAGCTTGATCCTTAAATATCCTGCACCCAGCCTCGAGAATGTTCTACAATAGCTTCATCTCTGAGTAACACTTATTGGTGTGTGTGCAAGAAAAGATGACAGCTTGGATTCCATGTCAGTCATAGAATTGACTACATATACAGTTTTTGCCTGATTGTTATTAAATATTTAATTAATGCCTGTATAATGGACAGAATTTGGTCTGAGGTAACCCTTCATCATAATCAGGAAGGTTATAATGAGGCAGAGTAAATAACCCTCACTCATTTCTCATGATGGTGGCTAAAGGAACCTTAGCAAAAGGAACCTAAAATTTGCAAATAAGCAAATTCTGTTAATCAGTAGGCTGCTGGTAAACCTGGCCCTCATATATATCAGCCTACTGATTTGCTGAGTCAAGGTCTGAGACCTGGCCTCTCTAGATATTCTATCAGTCATTAATCACCCGCCCCCCCCCCCCAGCCCCCGACCTGTGTCCCCAGCCTATACTTCTCAGAATCTCTAAAGAAGTGGACTGAGAACCTCTCTTTCTTCTGGAGTCTACAGACCTCTCCCCTTCCTAGTCTTCAGGGATCGTTACTGTGTAATTTAATGCCATGTTTTATGGTACTCAATGTGTCATCTCCTTAATGTCACCTCTAAGGAACATTGGGGTCCTAAAACAGATGGCAGAAAGGGTGCATTATCTGCAAACTAAATAGTAGCAGCAAAAATGTCCCTCAGGAATTAGTGTGAAATAAACACACTCTCAGGTGAAGAGAACTTTTAAAAAACATCACCATCAGACCTGCTCTGAAAGAAATGCTAAAGATGGAGGAGAAATGATACCAGAGGGAAAAATGAGATTTCAGAAAAAAGAAGCAAGAGAAATGGCAAATACAAACATAAGTTATGTAAATGTAAGACTTTTTCACCTCTTGAGTTCTCTAAAATGTATGACAGCAGAAAGTAAAACAATGTTGCTAGAAGCAGTTTTCAATGTATGAATATGTAGCACATACATAAAAGAACTGACATAGTGTTCCAGCTGAAGTGGCACATATTATTTCTAAGTAAATAAAGTGTTAAATTGTAAAATACTAATATCATAATCCTTAGAGCATGTCTCTGTGAAATAAATATATACAGGTAAAGATACACAGGAAAAAATGTTAAAATAGATAGATCAAAATGGAATAATAAGAAATGTACAAATAATCTAGGAAAGGGAATGTGAAATGAAAACATAGAGATGAAGAGAAGACAAATAATAAACTTAGAGGTAGATCTATATCCAAACTTTTTGATAGTTAAAATGTAAGTGATCTAAGCACAATGATTAAAAAAAGAGAGACTATCAGATTTAATTAAAGAAAAAAAAAGACACTAACTATATGCTACCTACAAGTAATCCACTTTAAATATAAGTAGAAGAATGGGAAAAATCACGCAAAAATACATACTTTTTAATGTGGAGTGACCATATTAATACAGAAGAAATAAACTTTGGAGTAAGACAATTACCAAAGAGGAGCATTTAATAATGACTGTAAAAAATCCTTTCATCAAAACACATAAAAGCCCTGTAAATGCACCCAAAAAGAGACCAACAAAATACACAAAGCAAAAATGGGCTGAACTGGCGTCTTCTTTGTTCCAACATGTAAGTAGCTTGAAGGAGTCATTCCAATTCTCCCCAGAAGAAAAAACAGGACAAATGAAAATCAGTTTTTTTCAGATCTATCACAGGATGAGTTCACAGGGAAAGTACTATTCTAAAAATGGAGAGATGGGTGAATACAGAGACTCATAATTTTCCTGGAGCAGAATATTCTGAACATAACTGGTAAAAACATATAAGCAATAATTGCCAATTGTTGGAAGGTAATTGTGGCTGAGATGGAGAGCTTAAAATCCCAGGGGTCCAGATTTGTGTAGAGGAGGAAGGAACAGACATTCACAAGTTTTACCTCCAGGAGCTCATCAGGTTCTCATGGTGAAGACTGGATGTGAAAAAATCCCTCAGGCTTTGGACAGAGAGAAGAACCATTTTGAAATGCACCCATGGAAAGGTCCCATTTTGAAAACCTGCAGGTAACAAAGACCTTCCCTTAAGATAAAGATCCTATAGTAGCCTTACCTCTTATTTTGGAAAAAAAAAAAAAGTATCCTCTTTTTCTGCTTTCGCTGTTTTTTAAAAATTTTATTTTATTTAATTTATATCCTTTATATTATTATGTATCCCCTGTAAGTTTCCCACCACCAATTCACCCGTGAACCATCACCATAGTCACTTATGCTCTTTTCTCCCCTCTTCTGGTCCCTCTTCCTCCCCCTCCCCTGCAGAATGTCTCTTATTTGTGGTTGCCTGCTAGTTTTGGGTTTTGGTTTTGGTTTGTGTGCTATTTTCTTCTGGTTTCTTGTTTGGCTCTCTTATATTCTTCCTATAAGTTATACTATTTGATATTTTTCTTTTTTCTTCTGGCTTATTTCACTGAGCATGATCCCTTCTAGCTCCATCCATTTTGCTGTGAGTTGCATTAGTTTATAATTTTTGATTGCTGAGTAGTATTCCATTGTGTACATGTACCACATCTTCGTGATCCAGTCATCAATTTTTGGGCATTTGGGTTGTTTCCATATTCTAGCTATTGTAAATAGTGCTGCAATAAACATAGGTGTGCATGTACCCTTTTATATTACTGTTGTTATGTCCTTTGGGTATATTCCTAGGAGAGAAATTGCTGGGTCATATAGAAGCTCCATTTTTAATTGTTTGAGAATCCACCATACAGCTTTCCATAGAGAGTGGACCAGTTTGCATTCCCAGCAATAGTGTAGGAGTGTTCCTTTTTCTCCACATCCTTGCCAACATTTATTGTTTTCTGTTTTTTTAATGTGTGCCATTCTTGCTGGTGTAAGGTGGTATCTCATTGTGGTTTTTATTTGCATTTTCCTGATTATGAAGGATGTTGAACATTTTTTCATATACCTGTTTTCCATTTGCATTTCTTCTTTGGAGAAGTGTCTTTCAAGTTCTTCTGCCCATTTTTTGACTGGATTTTTTTTTGCTTTGTTTTTGTTGAGTTGTGTGAGTTCTTTGTAGATTTTTGTGATCAGTCCCTTGTCTTTAAAAATGTTACTGAGATGCATGGCATATAGTGTTTTGTCTATGTTTTCTTCTACATGTTTTATGGTTTTGGGTCTTATGTCCAAGTCTCTAATCCATTTTGAATTGGTTTTCATACATGGTGTGAGGTAGTAGTCTAGTTTCACTTTTCTGCATGTAGTCGTTCAGTTTTCCCAGCACCATTTGTTGAACAAACTGTCCTTGTTCCATCGCATGTTCTTCGCACCTTTATCAAAGATTAGCTTTCCATATATATGTGGGTTGATTTCTGGGTTCTCTATTTGATTCCATTGGTCTGTGTGTCTATTTTTGTTTCAGTACCAAGCCGTTTTAATTATTATGGCTTTGTAGTATAGTTTGAAGTATGGGAGGGTGATACCTCCATTCTCCTTCTTTTTGGTGAGGAGGGCTTTGGCTATTCGAGGTTTTTTTTGGTTCCTTATTAACTTCATCAGTATTCGCTTTATCTCTTTGAAGAATGTCATTGAGATTTCCACTGGAATAATGTTGAATCTGTAAATTGCTTTCAGTAGTATGACCATTTTGATAATGTTAATGCTTTCAATCCATGAGCAGGGGATGTCTTTGCATTTCCTTGTGTCTGCTTCTATTTCTTTTAATAGTGTTTTATAGTTTTCTTTGTATAGGTCCCGTACCTCTTTTGTTAGGTTTATTTGCAATATTTGACTTTTTTTTTTGTTTCAATTTTAAAAGGGGTGGTTTTCTTGATTTCCTGTTCTTTGGATTGATTGTCTGCATATAGGAAAGTGACTGATTTTTGTGTGTTGATTTTGTATCCCACTGCTTTACTAAATTGATTATTTTGATTAGTTTTTCTGTGGAGTTTTTTGGGTTCTCTATGTATATTATCATATAGTTTGAAAATAGTGATAGCTTTATTCCTTTCCCTACTGGATTCTTTTAATGCTTTTCTCTTGTCTTATTGCTCTGGCTAGGACTTCCAATATTACACTGAAAAGCAGTGGTGACTGTGGACAATCTTGTCTTGTTCTAGATTTCAAGGGAATAGCATTCCATTTTTCACCATTGAGAATGATGTTGGCTGTAGGTTTGTTATATATGGCCTTTACCATGTTGAGGTATGTTCCTTCTATCCCTAGAATTTCGATGACTTTCATTATAAATGGATGTTGGACTTTGTCGAATGCTTTCTCAGCATCTATTGATATGATCATATTGTTTTTATGTTTCTTTATGTTGATGTGTTGGATTTTATTAATTGATTTTTGGATGCTGAACCATCCTTGTGCCCCTGGGATAAATCCCAGCTGGTCATGGTGAATTATCTTTTTAATGCACTGTTGGATTCTATTAGCTAAAATTTTATTGAAGATTTTTGTATCAGTGTTCATTAGAGAGACTAGCCTGAGTTTTCCTTTTTTGTGTTGTCCTTGTTAGGTTTTGGTATTAGGGTAATGTTGGCTTCATATTTGGTAGTATTCCTTCCTTCTCAATTTTTTGAAAGAGTTTGTGTAAGATAGGCACTAGCTTATTCATGAATGTTTGGTAAAATTCATTTGTGAACCCGGCTGGTCCTGGGCTTTTGTTTTGGGGGAATGTTTTGATTACTGTTTCTATTTCAGTGTTTGTAATTGGTCTATTTAGGCACTCTATGTCTTCTGTATCTAATTTTGGATTGTTACATTGTTCTTGGAATTTGTCCATCGCTTCCAGATTGTGGAACTTTTTTGCACATAGATTCTCATAGTAGTCTTATTGTTTGTTTGTTTTTTCTCCTGAGTCTGTTGTAAATTCTCCTTTTTGGTTTATGATCCTATTCATTTGTGTTTCCTCCTGTTTTTCTTTGTGAGTCTGGCTAGAGGTTTGTCTATTTTTTTTTTTAATTTTTTTGAAGAACCGACTTTGGTTTTGTTGATCTTTTGTATTTTTTTAAATTTCTATTTCATTAATTATTGCTCTGATTTTTATTATTTCCTTTCCTCTATTGGTTTTTGATTTTTTTTTTGTTGTTGTTCTTTTTCTTATTCTTTGAGATGAGCGATTAAGTTATTTCTTTGAGTTGCTTCTTGTTTCTTGATGTGAGCCTGTATTGCTATGTACTTTCCTCTCAATACTGCTTTTGCTGTGTCCCATACATTCTGGAAAGTGGTGTTTTCGTTATCATTCAACTCAAAGCATTTTTAAATTTCCTCTTTGATCTCCTCATTAAAACAATAGTCTTCCAGTAGTGTGGATTTCAACTCCATGTATAGAGAGGGTTCTATGTTTTCTTTTTATGATTTATTTCTAGTTCAATGCCTTTATGATCAAAGAAGACAGATGGAATGATTTTGATCTTGATGAGTCTGTTGATGTTTGTTTTGTGGCCAAATATGTAATTGATTCTGGAGAATGATCCGTGTGCACTTGAGAAAAATGTGTACTCAGATTTTTTTGGGTGCATGTCCTATAGATGTCTGCTAAGCCCATGAAGTCTAGGTCTTTATTTAGGACTCTAATGTCTTTTGTTTATTTATTGTTCTGTTGATCTGTCCAGTGGTGATAGTGCAGTGCTGAAGTCTCCTACTATGTATGTATTCTCTCTAATGTCTGTTTTCAGAGCTGATAATAGTTGTCTTATGTATTTTGGTGCTCCTTCATTTGGTACTTATATGTTTATGAGTGTGACATCTTCTTAATGCATTGTCCCTTTAATCATATGTAGTGTCCACCTATGTCTCTTTTAATTTCTTTTAGTATGAAATCTATTTCATATGATATAAGTATAGTTGTTCCTGCCTTCTTTTTTGGTCCATTTGCTTGTAGGATTGTTTTCCAACCTTTTACTTTTAGTCTATGTTCATCTTTTGTAATTAAATGTGTTTCCTGGAGACACAGAAGGTTGGGTTCTGGTTTTGGATCCAGCCTACTACTCTGTGTCTTTTTATTGGTGAGTTTAGTACATTTGCAGTTAGAGTTAATATTGGTATGTTGGCATCTATATTTGCCATTTTGTCTGGGGATTTTTGTGTGTGATTATATTCCTTGTCTTAGTCTGATCTTCTTATTCATTCCTCTGTAGGTTTTGGCTTTAGGAATTCTTGTAGTATTTTTTGGAGTGGGGGTTTAGTTGTGGCAAATTTCTGAAGTTTCTGTTTGTCTGGGAAGATCCTTATTCTTTCTTCATAGAGGAAGGAGATCTTTGCATGGTAAAGTATTCCTGGTTGGCATTTGTTTTCTTGGAGTTTGTTGAATATGTCCCTCCATTTTCCTCTTACCTGTAGTGTTTCTTCAGAGAAGTCTGATGTCAATCTGATTGGTTTTCCTTTATAAGTTTTCTGTTTCCTCCCCCTTGTCAGCTTCAAAATTTTATCCTTATCCTGGACTCTAAAGAGCTTTATTATTATGTGTCTTGCTGTAGTTTTTCCTTTCATCATGATAATTTAGGGTTCTTCTTGCTTCTTGTACGTCTATTTTCATCTCTGTCTTCATACTTGGGAAGTTCTCTTCCACAACTTACAGTTTCTCTGTTCCTTGGTCCCTCTCCTCTCCTTCTGGGGTTCCTATAATTCTTATATTTCCTTTCCTTGTGGTGTCAGATAGTTCTTGAAGTGTTTCTTCATTCTTTTCCCCTCATGCTTCTATTTCCTTTTCTTTTTTGGATCTCTTTACGTCTGTATCGAGATTATTGATTTGTTCTTCCATTTCATCAATTCTGTTTTCATTTCCTTTCTCAGGGTTCTTTAGGTCCTCCATTAAACTTTTCTTCCCTTTCTTTAGGGTTTCAATTTCACTTAGGGTTTATTCATTTAGGGTTTCAATTTCTCTATCTGGCAGGCAGAGAAGTTCTTCCATGTCATTGTTTTTGGGTTCTGGAGGCTGATTTTCTTTTTGTGTTGTGTCCTTCCCCTGAGGGCTTGCTTGGTTATTTATATTTTTTTCTTCTCCCTGTTGTTTGTTTTCTACTTTGTTCTATGCATTGGGACACTGTGCTGCTTGTGCTTGTGGGAATCTCTTTGGGTTGCCCTTTTTGGAGTGTCAGAGACTGGTGATCCAGCAGAGACCAGCCTTATTATGCCAAACCCACAGTTGTATTCTTTCTGGGAGCCTGTGATGGTGGGCAGGTCTGCTCCCAGCCTTCTTTCATCTTGGCTCAGAAGGTGCCTGGTCAGGATTTGTGGCGTGGTACTCCACGGGTGCAAAGGGGCCAAAAGTTGCATTTGTGCAGCACCTTCCCTCTCTCAGTACCAGGGTGGGAACCCCTGCTGTTCCTTTGGCCCTGGGTTTGTAGTCTCTCTCTGGAACCTGCAATGGCAGGCGGGTCTACTTCCAACCCCTTTCGTCACGGCTCCTAAAGTGCCAGTTTGGGACTTGGAAACTGGGCGCCGGTTTCACCAAGAGATTTCCCTACCACTTTCAGTCAGGCTGATGCTCCTAATATGTAGGCTGATTATCAGTTTTCTTGCTTTATTTGGTATCCGTTTTGTTGATTGTGTCTGGAGGCGATGAGCCCAGCCTCTTCATTCAGCCACCATCTGGAGAAACCGATCCCCTTACAGAGGGGAGCACCAAGGCCAGATCAGCTCTTGCCTTCACTTCTCAGTCATATAGCGTGTTCCTACGGCCATTGGGAACTACCACCAATGGCCTACTTTCTCTGGTTTTAACTGAGTGTTTTATAAGATTCTATATTCTTTCCTCTCTTAGCTTATCAAAATTTCAATATCCATTCATGAGACAAATGTTTCATGAACTATTAGTAGAAACAGAAACTGATAAAGAGCCTCTATAAAAAAAAATCCACAGCTAACATCAATATTTTCTTAATTCTGTCAGATTGGGAACAAGAGTATCCATTCTCACCACTCCTATTAGCATTAAGACCTGGTCAGTGCAATGAAGGAAAAGGAAATAAAAGGCATACAGATTGGAAATGAGGAAATAACACTGTTCCCACCTGCAGATGCTATCAATATCTATATTTTTAAAAATCCTAAGAAATCTATAAAAATATCTCCTAAAATTAATAAGTTTAGCAAAATCATAGAACACAAGGTCAATATACAAATTTCAATCCTATTTCTGTGGACTTGAGAAACTGAAACTTATAACAATGCTATTAATAACACCTCTGCAAAAAAAGTGAATACTTAGGCATAATTCTAAGAAAACATGTAGATTTTTATGTTGAAATGACAAAACACTAATGAAAGAAATAAAAGGAGATTTAATAAATGGAGAGATAAATCATATTCATGGACCGGAAGACGTAATATAGTTAAGATGTCAATTCTTCCCTAACTGAGCTACTGACTTAACATAATTCCAATAGAAGCCCCACCCAACCTATTTTATGTAGATAAGCTGGTTGTGAAATGCATACGGGATCATAATATTACCTCAATTAAAATAAAATAAAATAGGGCCTCCCTGGTGGCACAACGGGTTATGTGCAGCACTATGAAGCTATTCAGAGCCACTGCAGCATGAGTTCGATACCCGGCCAGGGAGATTCCCATATGGCGCAGCAGACCTCTCCTGCCTCGCCCACTGCTCCCCTCAGCAGTGTACTTCGGTAGATCTGCCTGTTCTGCTCCCCACTCCGTCTCTGGTGAATCCTCTCACCACCCCACACCTCTGGCCTACAGCCCACCCCAGCTTGTATGCATAAATAAATCAATCTTTAAAAATAAAATAAAATAAATTAACATGAAAAAACAAAGGAATTAGAATAGACAACACAATGTTGAAGAAAAGGAATAGGAAATGAAACATCATCAAAATGAAAAACAACCTAATAAACAGGAGAAAATATTTGCAAATAATTTATCTTATAAGGGCCTCCCAGGTGGCGCAAGGGGTTAAGTCTCAGCACTGTCAAGCTATCACCAGCCACTGCTATATGAGTTCGATCCCCAGCCAAGGAGCTAACCCAAATGGCGAAGCAGAACTCTCCTGTCTTGCCTACTGCTTCCCTTAGCAGTTTATTTCAGCAGACCCGCCTGTTCTGCTACCACTCTTCTCAGCGCCTCTGGCCTACACCCCAGTTCTTGTATGCATAAATAAATAAAAATTAAAATTTAAAAAAATCTATCTGATAAGGGGTAAATATCCAAAATATATAAAAAACTCATTTGACTCAATAGCAAATAGCAAAATATAAACAGCATCATTTTAAAATGGGTAGAGGATCTGTACAGATATATTCCCCAAGACTTACACATGACCAAAAAGTAAAGGAAAAGGTGTTCACTATCAGGAATCATCAGGGAAATGCAAATCAAAACCATACTGAGGTTTTACCTCACACCTGTTAAAATGGTTTTTTATCAAAAAGACAAGTGAGAACAAGTGTTGGGGAGGACGTGGAGAAAAAGGAAGTCTTGTGACTTGGTGGGAATGTAAATCAGTGCTATCATTATGAAAACAACACATAGAATTACCACTTCTGTGTGTTTATCTGAGGAAACAAAAACACTAACTCAAAAAGATATCTGCACTCCCATATTCCTTGCAGCATTATTTATAACAGTCAAGAAGACAGGGAGACAACCTAAGTGTCCATGGATAAATTGATAAAAGTGTAATGTAATATTTAGTCATAAAACAGAAGGAGGGGCCTCCCCAGTGGCGCAGCGGTTGAGCGCTGCGCTGTGGAGCTGTCGGCAGCGGCGACGCGAGTTCGACACCCGGCCGGGGAGAATCCCACATGGTGCGGCAGACCTCTCCTGCCTCGCCCACTGCTCCCCTCAGCAGTGTACTTCTGATCTGCCTGTTCTACTCCCCACTCTGTTCTGGTGAACCCTCTCGCCACCCCACGCCTCTGGCCTGTACCCCAGCTTGTATGTATAAATAAAATAAAAAAAAATAAAATAAAACAGAAGGAAATCTTACCATTTGTAACAATATGGATAAAACTTGAGGGTATTCTACTAAGTGAAGTAAATCACACAGAGGAAGACAAACATGATATGATTTCATTTATATATGGACTCTAAAGAAAAAAAGGAAAGTAAATGAATTAAAAAAAAAAAAACAAAACAAAACAGTGAATGAGCTCTGTGAGAACAGACTGACGGATGTCAAGGGCATGGGGTGAGCAAAATGTATAAAGGGGGCCAAAAGGTACGAACTTCCAGTTGTAAAATAAATAGGTTCTGGGCATGTAATGTGTAGCATGGTGAGTATAGTTAAAAATACTCTACTGCATATTTGAAAGTTGCCAGAAGGGTAGATCTTACAAGTTCTCCTCATAAGAAAAATTATTTGTATTTATGTGTAATAGTGGATATCGATCAGACTTATTGTGGTGATCAATTCACAATATATACAAATATTATTATGTACATCTGAAACTAATATAAGTCAATTATATCTCATTTTTTAAATAAAAGGAATAATGATGAAAGATTCATATTGCTTAAATTTAAGACTTATTTTAAAGCAATCAAGACAGTGTAGTATTGGTGAAGGGATAAACACATTTACATATATCAGTGGAACAGAATCCAGAAACAGACTCAAAACAAGCCATTAGAGTTTTAACTAAGTTGCATTCCATCCTTACACGGAATGCTAAGTTGCAAAAGCATTTCGATAGATTAAGAATCATCGTCTCAAAAAAAAAATGTTGTTGGAACAAATATCCACAAGCAAACAAAAACAAAAACCTGAATCTCACATCTTTTACAAAAATTAACTCAAAATCTATGAACAGTCTAAAAAAGAAACAAAGAAATACTTTTACGTCTTAGAAGAAAACATGGGGAAATCTTTATGATCTAATGTTATATGAGTCCTTAAATAAGACACAAAAAGTAAAATCCACACAAGACACATCACAAAATTGGATTAGCCAATATTTAAACATTTTGCTATATGAAAGATACAGCAAAGTGAATGAAAATGCATGCCACAGACTGGGAGAAAATCTTGCAAACCACACAATCAAAAAAAGAATTGAATAGAAAAAATACAAAGATGTATATATAGTTCTTCATATCTCTCTCTATAATATCTATAATTAAGCATATTCAATAATATATTAAAAACTGAAGTTAGAATACAATCCAATTTAAAAATAAAACTTGCAAAGCAACAGAACACTCTCTCAAAGATTTTATATGGCTGGCAAATAAACACATGAAAAAATGTTCCAACATTACTCACCAGGGGCATGCAAATTCAAACTGTAATAATACCACTCTATACTTACTGGAATAGCTAAAATTAAAGTCTTTAAGAAATTCTAATACCACAAGCTGGTAAGAATAACAAATAAAACTCTCATACATTGTTGATGGAAATGTGAAACAGTACAGTTGCCCTAGAAAGAAAGCAATTCCTTACTAAACACAGACATACCATATAACCCAGTCATCCACATCTCAGTATTTACCCTCCAAGAAATGAAAACCTATTTGCACAAAACCTGTATACAAATGCTTATAGCAGCAATATTCATAATCATCAAAAAACTGAAACCACCCCAATGTTCCCCAACTAGTGAATCACTGCAATTATTGTGGTACATCCTCACACGGAATGCTAAAAAGGAAAAAAAAAATTAAAACACACAATAATATAGATAAATTCTGAGGAAAGAAGCCAGTTTGGAAAGATGACATGCTATGCAAATCCACTGTATGACACTGTTGAAAAGGTAAAACTATAAGGTGAGAGAACAGGTGGGCAGGGGTTAGGACTAATATAGTGCTGTGGCAGTGCTATAGCAGGACAAGGTCAGTGGCAAGGTAGAGGACAACTCACTGTCCATGGGCTCTCACCTATGCACACAATTGCAAGACCACTCAGGCTCAAGGAACAGTTAGTGGGGGTTATTTAACAAACAGGGCAAACGAAGAGTTTCTAAGGCCACAAGCAGCTGCCTCTCTCACTTCAGTGTCCACAGTGTCCAGAAGTCCCAAAAAAAAACACTCATTCAAGATGGCACTGTCCCATCAAAAAGGGCCTGGAGATGGTAGCACACCAGCAAGCGATGGGCCAGGATCCAACTTACAGTGGTAGCTGGAGGGGCTCACAGGTAGGGTTGCTGAGATGACATCACAGCAGCCCACAGCAACGGTCTGAAGGCTGAGCTAGATAGAAAGCACAGGATCCTGGACCAGGCAGCAATAGAGGCAGCAGCCCCAGGAGGTGGTCCCAAATGATCAGAAACAGGTGACAGCTTTCAGAGGTGACCTGGACACTGATTACTAGTCACCTGTCAACAGTGCTGGACAGCACTGACCAATATTGCCAGTTACCGCTGGTCACCAGGAGATGGTAACAGAGACACAAATGTTAATAGTTCTTTGTGAGTCGTTGGCCTACACCAACAACAAACAGCTTTTTGAAACACCAGGCCAAGGCCCATGGTGCTCCTAAAGGGAGATGTCAAAGGCAGTGCCATAGGCAGGTGCAACAGACAGGTCTTTGCTAAAGTTTTCAGCTTCTCTTCTTCCTTCAGAGGTTAGGAACCAAATTTCAAGCTGACTCCTGCCCTACTTTATATCTCCTTTCAGGGTCCTTCACCTTACAAGCTTGAGTGGACCATTTTTATTTATTTATTTATTTATTTATTTATTTATTTATTTATTTATTTTTAAAGATTTTTTTTTAAAGATTTATTTATTTATGCATACAAGCTGGGATACAGGCCAGAGGCGTGGGGTGGCGAGAGGGTTCACCAGAGACAGAGCGGGGAGCAGAACAGGCAAATCGACGGAAATACACTGCTGAGGGGAGCAGCGGGCGAGGCAGGAGAAGGCTGCCGTGCCATGTGGGAATCTCCCTGGCCGGGCGTTGAACTCGCATCGCTGCTGCCAACAGCTCCACAGCACAGCGCTTAACCACTGTACCACCAGGGAGGCCCGAGAGGACCATTTTTAATCCCAAATGACTGACTGGATCATTTAAAACCAATCAGTTATTCTTGTTTTCAATGCAAATAATTAACTAATGAGCTGGGTTTCAACTTGATTGGTTCATTTAGTTCAAATCTGATTGGTCCATTCTATAACCCAGACATCAAATATAAAAGGACTAGCTCTTGCCTCTGCCAGAGCTTACTATGACACAGGGCAACCTTGGCACTGCCGCCCCAGTAGGGCTGCATGCCCTGGGTGGTATGTCAGTGGAACCATCCAATATCACTGTGTGCCTGTGCCAGCAGCCTGAGCTCCAAGTAAGCCACTGGCGGCAGGTGGTAAAATGCTCACCACCCACTGCCAGTTGCACTGCCTATAAACAGAGCCCTGGTGAGAGGAATCCCTGGTGCTCAAACCCAGCTATCACTGGGGCCCCCAACAAACCCAGACCACTGAAATGAGCCTCTGTAGCCATCCTGTGAGGTCCTACTGTAGGGCAGCCTGGGTGCTGCCCAGAGGCATTGCTCTGGGTGGCCGGCAGGAAATTGTTCTGCCACTGGAGCCTTAGGGGCTCTGTACTCAAACCCTGCTTGCACCAGGGAAGGGGCTGCCCACAGGCAGGGCACTCTGGCAGTGGGCAGGGACTCCCTCTACTGCCACTGCTTTTAGAGAGCCATACTGGGTACAACCTGCACATACTGGGGCAGCGGAGCAAGGAACCACGGCTGCCACTCAGCCTTCAGCCACCGCCAGCTGGGGCAAAGCCAGTCATGCCCCATGGCTTGTGCTCCAGGGTTCTGGTTTCAGGACTGCAAAGGACAGTAGAACTGTTTTCTGAATGATGGAACTGCTGTGTATTCTCACTATACTAACTGTTACAAGAATCTGTATTTATGTAAAAGCTCTTAGAAATGCACACACACACACACATATAAGTCACTTTTAGTCTATTTTTCTCTAAAGAAAGTGAGGCCTTCCTCCAGAATCTTCTGCCTTCAGCCCTGTAACATAAGCCCCTGTAGAGACAAAGAAATACTAAGGTCTGCTTGCAGTAGAGGGGGAAAAAACAGAATAAAATACATATTAAATTTCAGTAAATCATGCCACTGCTGCTGCATAAGCATTAAGGTTTTTATACCTAGGTTTATAAACAAAATAATTTCATTTCACCTCTGAAGGTCAGACCTAAAGGGTCTCTGTCTTGCTCCAACTGAGAAACCACGGTGGGGGTGCTGATGTATGATCTCTAGTGCCCCTCACCCTGCAGATTCCCACACCTGTATCAGAAACATGAAGGAAACCACCACCCCCCTTAAATGACATCAAGTGGGTCACCTCTTGTGGGAGGTCACTGAGAAGGAGAGGAGAGATATGGGTGCAGATACATTCTGAGAGACAAACGAGCACTGAAGACCAGTAACCTAGATTTCCCTCTGACATAAAAGGAGGCACTCAGAGCAGAGACTTCCCTGCATGCTCCTGAATGCCTGACAATTCAACCTGAGCATGAACTCCCACACACCTTTCATTACAGAAATGTTATTGTTCATATAACCACCCAGAGCTCCATTAGTTAGCTGAGTGGGGCATGTGATTCTCTAGCAAAGCTAGAAATTCCAGAAAATAAATTACATAAGCACTAAATTGACAACTGTCTTTAAAAAGGTCCGCGTTCCTGTGGCAGCTCCCTGTTCTGGTCTGACTTGCAAGTACAGAGCAGGTCAGTGGAAGGAGATCAATGCTTCTCTTGCTCCTGGTAGAAAATACTGCAGGGACACCCAGGAAAAAAGGGCCCATTACCTGCAGGCATGACCTTGCTTTTTCATTATAAAAGATAAGCAAATGTTTAATAGGCACAGTCTAAAGAAACAAAACAACTTAAGAGTTTTTCACAGCAGGCACATGGGAGATGATTCCATCTACCTGATACTTGGGTCAATGGCCAGTGGTGTGAGCCGAACTCACCAGGACCCCACACAGAGGAGGGGAAGTTCTGAACAGAGACCCGGGGGGCACACTCACCCCACCAGCACCATGAAGAATTAGTGGCAGGCCTATAGGACAGAAGGGAGAAGTACACACTTATATTCAAAGAGAAAGAAAACAGGGGAACTTTTAAATTCTTCATAGATTGCTATTAGAAATCCCTAACTGCTCAGAAAAAAAAAAAAAAACAGTTAAAAAACTAATAAAAGGTGAACACCTCACCACACCACGGACTAGATTTTCAAAAGCAATGAAAACTGGCAAGCTCAAAACAAGCTCAACACAGAAATACTTACTCTCCATTACACAAATAGTGAAAGTAGTAGAACAAAGCAGGTTAGCACACTGCACTCAACACAAAACACAAATGTACACACAGAAGGGAATGAGATAGAACCTGGAGGGTCATGAAAAATTCCTGGAGAATACATGCTTTTTCTTTAAGTTACCTAAGTTTATAATTTTTAAGGTGTTTGCATATTTTGCCATTTTAAGTAGTTGCCTTTTGTGGGACAACTACTAGATTTTTTTTTTTTAATTTCTTATAAGTGACCTTAAAGCTTAAGGAGAAAAATTAAAAGAGCCCAGAAGACTTTCTTACCACTCTACTGCCAATCATACAGGCCCTGGGGTTTATTCTCTGTGGACACTGGAGATGTACCTCTGCCCCTGACCTCCCAAGAAGGATGCTTGCTTTTGTAAATAATCTTTTGGTACTCCAAAATTAGTATTTCTTGGGCACACATCATGTACTAGGCACATTCCTAAGTACTGAGAAGTTTGGTTGAGTAAGAGGCACTATTATTAGTTCTTTGTTAAAGATAAGGAAATAGAGAGATTAAGTAACATGCTCAAAGTCACAGAGCTCATAAATGAACTCATATCGGGGCCTAACTCCAGACCTGGAACTATCGACCTTTACATCCTGTTTCAAATCTACCATTATAATGCAGGCATACAGAGCAGTGTTAATTTAAAAAAAAAGAAAGTTTTTCCATGAATAAGTACAGGAATATGAAATCCAAAATATATGAGAAAATCTCCTCTAGCTGTAAACCAAACCATAAAGTCTAAATGTTGTGCAAGAATTTTATATATTAGTAAACCTAATTATAAGAGAAGAACATTAATTTCACTAGTTCCCCAAATTAAAAAGCAACACTTCAACCAACAGTCCTGGTCTCTATCCTGTTCTATTCATTGTTACAAAACAGTGAGGCATTTCCCCAAAGAAAGGATGTAACATTTTATGTTTCATGTTGGGTATAAATAAAATAAAGAGAAAAAAGAACACAGCTTACAAAATCTATTTTTAATCTATTTAGAAACCTGTAGAGTGATGTCATCAACATGGCAGTGAAGGGACGCTAGCATCAACTCTTCCAAAAGAAAAGCTGCCTATAAAGAGCCATTAGCCAAACCCAGAGAAGATCCAGAAATGCTACATAAATCTAACACCCTCACAGGTGAGTAGAACTTGGAAAGAAGCTAAAAAGACTGATTAAGGAGAAGAAAGAAACACCATATCCCCTCTCCCCTCCCCTCAACACAAAACTGGACCAGGAGACCAAGACGAGAGGCACCTGAGGAAACCCGGAAAAAAAAAAAGGTGAGCAGAGGCGTTTTCTGGGCACGGCAGAGTGATAAAACTCGAGACTGACACCAGCAGTCCCTCCAGGTAGCAACAGAGCCCTGGAGAAGGCAGAGTGCACTGGGGAAGTTGGTGGGACACGGAACAAAGCCCCGGGCAGCCGCAGTGTGGCCCCTCCCCCCACCTCCATTACGGAGCCAGCACTCTAGCTCCGGTCTGGAACAGAACTCTGGGGTGGGGGTCTACCCGCCCCTTCAGTGACACTATTAATAGCTAACCACTGGAGGAAACGTGGGAGAAAAAGGAAAAAAAAAAATCTCCCAGCTACAGGTGCGGGAAAAACACAGGACATAAGCCACATGCCATAGGAACTTCCTGACCTGCCCCGCGCAAGAGAGGGAGAGCTCCTGAGGCAGTTCCACTGCGCCGCTCGCAGAGAATTACTGCGGGAGGCGGTCAGCTTCATAACCCACAGATAAAGACTGAGGGCTAGGCTGCCGCAACTGCCCTCCAGGCACCGGAGAACTGTGGAACAAAAGTCGCGCTCGGTTGGCACTTCCAACTCTGCCCCACGCAGAAGAGGGAGCCAGGTCAGGGCAACCCCACCAAGGCGAACCAAAGCCCTCCAGGGGTGCACGCCCCGCACCGCCACACCCCTGCCCTCCAGCCTCGCAAACAGCTGCGCCCCGCCCTCTAGCCAGCAAACAGCCGCGCCCCCCCCCCCCCCC
>PVIJ01013323.1:0-45635 GCA_004024925.1 Scalopus aquaticus
CGCGCACACGAGAGCCCTTGTGACAGCTTGGACCAGGCCTCCAACCCACACCCTCCCCACCCCCCCAGTGTTGGCTGAAAGGAAGAATGGCCTCGGGTTGTTTTCCTTTCATCCAGAATGGGTTCTTTGGGCTCATCTGTAAGACAATAAACTCTGTGAGAGTCAAAGTCTGACCTCCTCCTCCTGGACTGCTCATGGAGGCACTTAGATGAACCCCATTTTCTACCTTGGTCTCGATGTGTGTGGTGCAGTCAGAACAGCTGGTGGCTCGTATTCGTCCTCTTCATCTTCACTGTAATCCCCAGGCCTAATGCACCGTGATGCACATATTCTGCCTTGACTGTTCACGCCGGTGGGCAGCAGATCCGTGGGAACTCCTCTGCTGCTTACCCACTCATCCGTCTGTTCTTTTATTCCACAAGCACCTGCTGAGAGGCCCCAGGGCCCAAGCCTTGTGCCAGGTGCCTAGGCCCAAGGGCGGGAGGAAGCCATGTGTCTCCTCCCCCAGGAAGCCCGTGGGTCTGTCGGGGTGGGTGATGGACAGGTCAGTAGGTAATGACAACAGTGGTGTCCTCACTCATTAAGGAAAGAGCTCAGAGGGTGGCAGAACCAAACCTGTGAAGTAGCCAGCAGCGCATGCAAACTGGAGCAGAAGCTTCCAGGTGCGGAAGGGCATGCTGATCTCCAGGCGGGGATGGATGGTGTTTCTGGGAACTGAGGAGACCAGCGGAGCCAGCTCCTAGCCTGGAGGGGCCCGAGTTCAGCCGATCCAAGTCCGCCAGACGGGTTTCCCATGGAAGGAAGGAGGAATGTTGTTCTAAGAGCAACTGGACATCACGGTGATATTTACATTTTAAGAAAACTAGGATCATTTTTGTTTGGAAAATTGACAGCAGGGGTAAGGTGGAGCAGGGATCTCATCAGAGGAAACTTGTAGTAGGCAGGAGGAAAAACATCTGCGGTCCACTAGGATGTGACTGTGAAGATGACATGTTGGGGGTCACCAAGTTCTTTGCAGGTAGAGTCTTCATAGTCACTGATTGGCTACGGGTGGGGCTGAGGGCGAGGAAGTGATGAGGCAAGACCCCAGTTTCTGATCTGAATCATTTTGAAGACACTGAAATCATGGGGGGTTTAATTCTAAATGCTGCCCTCACCATTTCTGCAGTGCAAACGGTCTTTACACTTGCAGCAAAGATGCCAGATCTGCTTTATTCCCCGTTTCCCATATTAGTATTGCAGAAGCTTCTGAGATCCAGTAGCTTTGTAGATAGGGACTGGATTGCCTCTAAGACACTTTAAAATCTTCCAGAAATATTTTCATTTGGTCTTAAATAGCTGATCTCTGTACTATGCATTTCTCAAAAGGATATTGATTTCTTTCTTAGTTACCTATTAAATATTCAGCAGGCATAAGTATGTAGATACTATTCAAGTGCAAAATTCAGAACAACAGTCACTAGTTACAGTTTTTTTACATTGGCCTCTCCTTTCTTCGATTTCTTTCATCATTCTGTTTTATTTTTCACTTTAATCCTTTCATCTTTCATCTTTTTAGGAACTTTTGCAACGAGTTGTTTGAAATCTCCTGGCTCCTGATGTTGCTTCCATGTACCTGAGATTGAGTTTTTCTCTGGAGCTTTTGGGTTTCCGTTCTAAAATTTCCCGGTTTTCAAGAAATATCACAATCTTCATCACCCTCTGTGTACCTTTCGCTTAGCATTCTCAAAGAGTTTTCCATTTTCGACCTTTCACGCCCGCTTATTATCAATCCCCAAGTAATTGCTCATTAGCTTACGGTTAGGGCTACGTATGATTCCTCTTGTATAGTTAACGGATTCATCTCTTAGTCATTCGGAAAATTACTGCTGTTTTTACCTTGTTACCACGTGCCACACGACGGCCTTCCGTGCCCTGTCCCGAGAGAGCTCTTTGTGGACTGAAGAGTTGATTGTGTCTGCCCGAGAATGTTCAATTTTGTTTTCAAGCCTCTTGCCTTCACCACCGAAACTAACTGGCTTTGCACATTCTGCAAGAGGAGTTTCCAAAAATACCTACCTTAAGAGACTGCTACTGACAGATGGACCCATTGAAGCTTTAAAGAAAACTTTCCCGAAGGCCATCTCAGGTAACTGCAGAGACAGGTGTAGCAGGGTACAGCAACAGCAAGGCCAGCGGGCCTGGTGTTGGCGCTGGAGGGGAATCGCTACGTGTCGCGTCTGTTGAAAGAGAGGGGAAGGAGGCTGAGATGGAGGAGAAATGCAGTGAGTGAGAATCTTGGTTCATTTTTAGAATGTTGCTTAGAAAGATGAAGCCTGCTCTGGCTGAGTCCCACCTCCAGGTGCTCCACGGCCTTCCCTGTGGCATAAGGCTCCTTTCTACCACTGTGCAGTCCAGCAGAGAGTTCTGTATCGCCTTCGCTTTGGATCAGAGAGGCGTATGTCTTCCCACAGGGATACTACTCTCACCCAACACTAAAACCGTGTTTAGCGTCACTTACATAGTCGTTTACTTATTTATCTAGATATTGATTATATACTTAATATGTAATAAGTATATTGGCTGTATATCTCGATAGCTGGACTGTCATCTAATGGTTGAAACTGCCTTTACATACATGTACGCTTTCTGTAGTCAGTGTCATGTTTATAAGCCGGTTTTGATTCAGCCTTCCCAACATTAGGCATCAATGGCCCCGTAACGTGCATTGTAGCAAGAGCTGTGAACGGCCCAGTTCTGGCCTGCGAGGCAGGTCAGTAGGCCTTGCCTTCATTGGTTAGCACCTTGACCCTAAATTTGATATTTGCAGCATGAGAGGGATGATTCGGTGGTGGTGGTGCCTGGGTGGCTTGGTGGTGGTAATTTTACGGGGATAACACCTGAGAGGAGAAATCAAACACTGTACAAAAATGGACAATGATGTAAAAATATATAAATAAATTTTAAAAAATCAGAAGTCAACAAAATTAATTTGATATTTGGATTATTTTAAAGATGACTTCTGGTTTTTACAAGGAGCCAGTAGCTCCTTGTCGTACACACCTGGTGTGTGTTCTCCTTAGCATTCAAGTTTCATAATTGTGTTTTAAAAATATCCTTGAGGTGATACTGGAAATGCTAAGAACAAAGAGACGAGGCAGAACCAGCACGTTTCAAATGCACAGAGTTGAACATTTGTAATTGCTAAAACATTTCCATTTCCTAAAGCTGTCCTAACTGAAAGCAAGTACTGATGGATCTAATCTGGCCAGAGTTTGTTTTTCTCATTTTTTAAAATTTATTTGTATCTATTTTGTTTAAAGGTTTATTTATTTAAGCTCGGGTACAGGCCAGAGGCGTGGGGCGGCGAGAGGGTTCACCAGAGACAGAGTGGGGAGCACAACAGGCAGATCAGAAATACACTGCTGAGGGGAGCAGCGGGTGAGGCAGGAGAGGTCTGCCACGCCATGTGGGATTCTCCCCGGCTGGGTGTCGAACTCGCGTCACCGCTGCCAACAGCTCCACAGCTCAGGGCTTAACCGCTGCGCCACCAGGGAGGCCCCTATTTGTATCTATTTTTATTGTGGTCACTTTACAATACTGTGTAGGGGTCAGGCCCACAATTTTTCGGGGCTTGCCTGTCTCAGTCCCACTCACCTACACCATAGTTTCTTATGCTAGCACAGCTCCTTCCATCTCCCTAGTGCCCTTGCACACACACACTCTGTCAGGGCAGGCAGCCAGGGCCTGGGAGCAGAGACCAGTGGCTGGGGTGAGCTCCTACGCTAGTTCTTTACTGTGAAGATTCGCTAAGCCTCCTTCTGGGAAGGGGTTCAGAGAGAACTTAGATGACACCATGGTTGTGGTAAATAAAAGAGATGACAGTTTCCACTTGCTTAGTGTGGGGTATAAAAGGTCAGTATATAACGAGAGCCTATTGCTTGTTGTTAGGATTAACCACCATTTCTCATCTTTCTCTTCTTTCTGCTAAAACAGCTTTAACTGCTTGATGTAGGCAGCTGGTCATTGGTTTCCACTTTTAACAAATGATGAAACTGAGACGTAGAGTTAGTTACTTCATTGTGTTAAGTTTATCAATCAGGATTTGATTAACTTGCAAATATTAGCTATCCAAATAATTGTGATTTGATTACTGTAGCTTTATCCTCAGGTTTGAAGTCAGCTAGTGTAAATCCTTCCAATTTGTTCTTTTTTCAAATACTGTTTTTGGTATCTTAGGTTCTTTGCATATTGATATATAGTATAGCAGTGCCTTGTAAATCTGTGCACAGAACCCAACTGAGATTTTGATGGGCATTGTAGAAAATGCATTTGGGCAGAGTTTCTGTCTTAATAATATTGAGCCTTCCAATTCGTGAACTCAGTATATCTCTTCATTGATTTGGGGAATTTTAATTTCTTTAAGCAATGTTTTGTAGTTTTCAATGTTTTGTATACGTCTTGTAACAGCTTTTGTTAAATTCATGCCTAAAAATTTTATACTTTTTAATAGCATTAAATGCTACTTAAGTATTTTAAATTCTAGCTGCTTAATACTAGTAAATAGAAATACAATGTTTTTTGGTCTATTGACTTCGTATCCTGACATTTTGCTTAATTTTGCACTTTTTATTGTAAATTGTATAAAATAATGAGTCAGTAAATAACAGTCTTACTTTTAACTTTCCATGTTTTATGCTTTATTTTTTTATTTGCCTTATTGTTTATATAGAATATTCAGTAAAATATTGAATATATAAATACCAAGGGTGGACATCCTTGCGTTGTTCTCTATATTAGGGAAATTATTCATGAGCTCAACATTAGATGTGATGTTACCTGCCTGCAAGATTTTTTTGTTGTTGTTGTTTGTGTCTTTGTCCTACCAGATGGAACAAGGACCTTCTATTTCAGTTCACTGATAGTTGTTTTTCTTTTTAAAATAATGAATGGGTGTTGACCTTTGTCAAATATTTCCCCCTGTCGAAACAATTGACTTATTTCATATGCATGTGAAAAGAATGTGTATTCTGAGTCTTTGGGTGCAGTTTTACGTAAATATTAAGTAGGTCTTGATGGTTCATAGTTTTTTTTTTATCCTTAATTATTTTTAATTGAAATAATACTGCCTTATAACAATATGTAAGTTTCAAATGTTCATTGTTGAGAATCAACAACATATGCCTGTGTATATACTAGAGCAAGTTCACTGCTAGACGCCCAAATCTGCCTTCCACCAGATCTTTGTTTCCCTCTCCCCAGCCTACTCACCGCCCTCCCCCTTATCATCTGGTAACTGCCAGTTGATCTTAGAGTCCAAAAGTTAATTTTTGTTTTTAGTTCTTCTGTTTGTTTTCTCTATTCTTTGCATATGAGTGAAGTAATGTAGTGTTTGTCTTTTTTTCTGTTTGGCTTATTTCACTAGGCGTAATTCCCACTACCTCCACCCATATGACAGTGGTTTTTAAGCATTGCACACACTTAGCTCATTTTGTCTATTTGCAGTCCTAAGGAAGAAGTCTTTTTCTGACAGTGTCTGGTTTGGTGTCTGTCTCTCTCTCTGCCGATGTGCTTGCTTTCATGTATTTTGAAGTTCTCTTTTTAGGTACATTCGGATTGCCATATCTTCCTGGCATATTGCCTACTTTTCCTGTATTAGACACCCCTCTTTATCTCTGAAATACTTGTGTTCCTGAAGTGTACCTTTTCTGATGTGTTGTAGCCACACCAATTTTCTTATGCTTACGTTCCTCATGGTGTATCTTTTCACATCCTTTCCCCTTTAATTTTTTTTTTAAGTTTAAAGTGGGTTTCTTTTAAGGAACATGTAGTTAGATCTTATTTTTTAAAAAATTCTGCCTTCTAAACGCATTGCTGGTCCATTTACATTCAATGTACTTATTGATAGAGTTGCATTTAAGATTGTAATAGTAACAATGCAGGAGTTCTGATTTGACATCTATGAACCTTTTGGATTGTTAAGTCCACAAACTGATGTAATCACCACTGTGGTGTAATCACCACTGTGCTTCTAGTGCGGAATCAATTATGCTTTCAGGTCTTTTCTATAATGCAAACTCTCCCTTTGTCTTACGTTGCCATCTAGATACAATTCTGTATCTGCTATTATAGATCCAATCTGTATCTGCTATTATAGATCCAATCTGTATCTGCTGTTATAGATCCAATCTGTATCTGCTATTATAGATCCAATCTGAATCTTCTTTTGCCGCTTAACGAGCCACCCCAATTTTAGCAGTTAAAACAATTGCCACTCATTTAGCTCCTGCTCCTTGAGGATCGGCCGCGTGACCTGGACTCCGCTGGTCACTGGCACTGACTGGGCCAGCTGGCCGAGCCCTCCCTCAGCTGCGCCGGCTCGGTTTGGTCCAGGTGGGCCCTTGTCTTCAGCAGAGTCGTCTGGTCTTGTGGACGTGGCTTCTCAGCAGACGTCAGTGACAGTTCTGACAACTCTGTTCATGACACTTTTTCCCATTGTTTTCGGTGACACTGAAACAATGGAGTCCCTCCTGTCTTTCTTCAAACATATTAATCCTCTGTCTCTCAGTCCATCTGTTCTTCCGCCTGTCTGTCCATCTCTCATCAAAGGCTTACCAGTTTCCAGGCTGTGTGATAGACAAGAGGGATGCAAGGACAGATAAGCTCCGTTTCCTGATGCCAAGGGAGAGAGATCAGTTACGCAGGCGCCCACAGGCGGAGAAAGAGAGCAAGAGAGGAACAGAGCACAGAGGAGGGGTCTGTCGATGAGACATGCTCTCTGTCTCCTCTTCTTCGTTGTGCTTCTACCTGCTACAATTGTCCAGAGTCTCAGCGTTCATTTGCCTCAAGTGTTAGCATCCGAATGTGGGAATTCGTTCCCACCTGTCTGCATGTAACTCCTAGCCCACCGCTCTGCTTCACGTCCCTGCCTGAGCACTAGATCTATCTATAGTCGCTTGAGTGCTGGACAACCACGAAAGTACCTGAACACAACTTGGACAAAGCTGAACTCACAGTCCACCCCTGGAACTCTCTTTGTATTTTCCACCATCTTACCTCCTTGTATCCTGATCTGGAAAATCTGGGAATCACATTAAAATTACAGCTGCTTCTTACTGGATATTTACTGTTTCCCAGTCATGGTGCCAAATGTTTCAGATAGATTTTTGAACTTGAGCTTAATATAAACCTTACACTGTAGGCATTACTACCTCATTCCATGAATGAAGAAACAGATCAAGGGGATTAACTTGTCCAGGGTCCCACTGTTTAGGGGCAGAGATGATATTAAAACTTAATTCCCTCTGACTCCAAAGACCATGCCTTAATATTCAGTCACTGACTTAAAGCCACGTATACACAGACCACAGACCTGTTTCACTTACTAGAGAAATGATTTATTAATATTTTAAAATAGGAAGGGCTCAAACATCTGGAGTTGAAATATTTTTTGAAAACTCTTAAGATCTGGTAACTTGCCTCACATTCCAAATGGTAACAGTTGGCTACAGGTGAACAACACCCACCTAGTTTGGAAAGGGTGTGCATTTCCCAATTTGCCACAGTCCCCAACACCCCTGTTGGCTTACAGCTGGCTCACATCCTCATTGTCTGCCTGATTCTTGCTGCATTTTGAGTTTTTGGCTTCTCTTCACATGATATTCCTGAGCTCTCCCTCTCTCTGATTATTTTACTACCCAGTTGCTCCCCGAACTCACAGTGTTGGTTGTAAAATCTTTGTCCAGTCTGTCTCACATTCTTTACCCATATTGCTACCAATTGGTCCTCATAATCTCTCACCTCAGTTACTGAATTAACACCTGATTCTTCTTCCAGCCTTAACATCCAGTAATTCACACTTCACGTTGCTTGCAGTTATGAATGTTAAAAAAAAAAAAAAAGCCAGTATGTGATGTCCAGTGGCCTCAGAATGAAATGAAATGCAAACTCTTAGTGTGACATATAAGCCCATACTTGATCCCGCCTCTGTCCGGTGCCCCCATTCACGTTAATATACAGGCTCCTCCTCACCTTAAATACGGGGCCTCCCGAGCGCATGACCCTTCACATCTCCTTTTGCATTTTCCCCATCCCCCTCTCTACCAGGAATGTTCTATGTGGATTATATATTGTTTGTAATTGAGTATATCCATGTGAGTTTAGAGTGATTGCCTTTCTAAAATTTGTTTTTCCTTTATTTTGGCTTGATAAGTCTCCTATTCTTTCACCAAGATAGAAACAGAATAGAAACATAAGTTCTAGTTCTATTTATACATCCTGATGTCTCACTTGATCCATCTTTCACTTCTCTTCTTTGAAGTACAGCCCAGGAGAAAACTTGAAATCTGCATCCCAGCTCTGCTGTCCTCAGCTACTCGGACTTGACGAGGTTATTTTACAGTTCCCTGTCACCATCCTCATGATGCAAAGTAGAGCTGCTTGCTAATAGCTCTTTCCCGTTCTCTCACTGTGGGGTTAGGTTAAGTGAAATAAAGCATGTGAAAGCTTAAAACCATGAGGTACATATCAACTCCCAGGGGATGGCCTCTGTCACTATATTTGTTACCCATTTTCATCCATCCATCCATCCATCCATCCATCCATCCATCCATCCATCCATCATCAGGTGGAGTGTTCTCAGCATTTTGATGTCTACCTTTTTGGAGCTTGCAGTAACTTTATGAAGAAAATCACTTCTGCCTTGTTTTCAGAGTGAGGCAGCAGGAGATTGGAGAGCTCGGATCTGCCTGTGCTGCAATTTGTCATATGGTGATAAGTGTCTAATTATCTTCTTTTCAGCCAGAGTAAAATGGAAACATCTCATGAAGCACAGAATTATATTCTACTCTAGAGTGTGAGGGGCTCTTTGGAGAATTCAAGTGTTATTAAAACTGACTGTATGGTCCATGTTTCGTAGGATTTCTAAAATTTAAAAACGACCAGGAACTTTAAAGTGTGGAAATAGCATCAGACTTTTATTTTGAATTTTCTGTTTCTGCACAGAACAACACCAGGTTGATTATGCCAATTTGTGAGTGATGCTTCAGATAATTACGTCTGGGAGCTATTTTTCTTTGTTTCATGTATTCACTGTATCCTTAGCTCTAACAACAAAAACTCCCAATATTGCTAGTTCTTTGGTGTGAAGATGGGTAAACATAAACACAAATGAGAGAGAACATAGGAATAAAAACTATATATGAGTAAAATTATTTAACTTTTGTTTCTAAAATTTGAATATTCTTCATTTAATTGTTGAACTAGTCTTAAAATCTTAAGAGATTTTGCCAAAGCATTGTTAAATACCTACACAGACACCCAGACCAGTAGACACGCATATTATAATTTTTAAAACTGAGATACTGAGACACTCACACACCAAAATAAATGCCACTTGCAGAATAAACACATTTCAAAATTAAACACTTTAAAAGTTTTTATTGAGGTCAAATTTAAATTTACAAATCAAAAATTTCATTGAAGTATACAATTCAGTGCTTTTTAGTATCTCTATCCCTGGGCAGTCATCACCATAATCCAGTAAGGCAACACTTCCAGCAGCCTCAGCAGACCCCTTTTGTCTGCCTCCCCTCCAGCCCCAGGCAACAGTGAATCTACCTTCTATTACCTGCAGATTTGCTTTTTCTGCATTTTGATTTACATCTTCTAAGTGGAATCACACATCACCAGTTTTTGCAACTGGCATCTTTTACCTGGCATGGATTTTTGAGATTCATCCAGCCCACAGCAGGGTCAGAACCTGGTTGCTGTTTAGCCTGACTTCTGTCCATCTAGCGCACCTGGGGGGCCGTTTACCCATCACAATAACCAACTTAGAGAAGAAAGTGCATATTCAAGAGATGCCAGCAGTGGCTTCCTGGAAGGGAGGGAATGGGGACAAATGGTTGAAGGGGAGAAAGATTTTTTCATTGTTTAGTACTTTAGGTAGGTTTCATTATTCAAATTCAAGATTATATTTTTATTTATTAAAGCAACGAATGTCTCCTGCCAGCAAGTGGGTAAAATAAGAGATGAAAGCCCTTTACTAACCCTCATTCTCCCCCCTTCTAATTACCATTCATTAATTTCTGCCATTGTTCTAGATCACACACACGTGTAAATCTACATGTCCTTGTGTCTACACATGTAAGCAGTCAGATGTACCACATTTCAACAGCAATGGAATCCCACGATTTCAGTTGTTAAGTCCCATTTAGCAAAGCTATGAAAACCTGTGACCCACCTCATTAGCTGGGTCTGTCTGGAAAGTCGGAATGAATGAATTGGTCAGTCATTTCTCAGAGGAGAAAAGTGAAGAACCGGGGCGTGGTGCATGAGTTATTCGTGGAAACCTGTCTCATTCTTCCTACCCCTGCACCCTCTGCGTTTCCTCGCAGGATACCTGGGACCGGCTTGCGAGGAGAAGGTGGACCCGTGCGCCTCGTCGCCCTGCCAGAACAACGGCACGTGCTACCCCGACGGCCTGCGCTTCAGTTGCAGCTGCAGCGCGGGCTTCACCGGACCCACGTGCGCGCAGCTCGTGGACTTCTGCGCGCTCAGCCCCTGCGCCCACGGCACCTGCCGCAGCGTGGGCACCAGCTACAAATGCCTCTGCGATCCAGGTGAGTGCCGTGCACGGGCCCAAACCTTCCTCCAGCCTCCAAGGCGCTACTTTGCTTTTGCCTCTGAGCCGGAATTGGCAGCGGGGTAGTGGAGCAAGAAGTGAACGCCGGTCATCCATGACGCTTTGTCTGGGCTGCGTTTCCGAGTGCCCGCTCCGCTTTTCGTGGGCAGTTCTGCCCACGGCAGAATAATGGAAACACACCAGTAAGCAAAGTGAAGACAGTCAGAACCAGGCTTAGTCTTACCTGGTGTCATCACTGCTAACGACTGCCCTAGGTCACCCCCACGTGTTGCTTTATGGCGAATCTTGAGCACCGTGTTCTAAGGTGCATCGGTGCGTCTCCGCTTCAGCGTGTATCAGAAGTAGATGGCAAACCGCTCAGAATGTTCCCGCCTTAAATTCTTCCTCTTGCAATGTGTGTGTGTGTGACTCTCAATGTTCAGAGGTCTCAGGTTCATGTTCCAGATGTCTTCTTCTGCATTTGTCACTGCTTTTTTTTTTTTTTTTTTTTTTTTTTTTTTTTTTTTTTTTTTTTTTTTTGGTGTACATTTTGACGCTCGGAAGTCAGAGTAGTCACTAGTGGAAATCTGTGTCTGCGAAACCATCCGGTGTGGTCTGAAAGAAGGCACTCAGCAGCTTTCTCCTCCTCTCTGTTCTGCCACGTCTGTGTCCTATGCGCTGGCTCTTTAGAATGCTGCCCAGCACCGCAACGCCCACCCGGATCCACGGGCACCCTGGTGGCCAGCTCCCAGGGGTGCTCACTCCTGGCTCTGCCCTGCAGCTCCCTGTGCCCAGATGCCTGGTTCCTGCACCCCCATCTCCGTAGCAAGCACGGCCTTTGGGCTCTGCTCAGCTTTCCTTTCCGAGTTCCCGCAGGCCCTGCAATGGCACTTTCTGGTCTTTCTAACCTTGTGCTAAGGATCCTGGCGTGGTGCTCTGCCCAGGGGGAGGCAGGAGTCTGCTGTCTGAGCTGATGTAACCACCAGAGCCCCAGCAGCAGTCCCTAACGTGGCTGTCTCGCTCTGGAGCTGGCGCTTCTCACTCTGGTGCTTTCAGCGTCTCCCTGAGAGGCAGGGATTGTTGCGGGGTCCCAGAGGTAGGTACCCAAACCACACGCGCAGTAGGGAACTGAACCCGAATCTCCCCTCAGGTGTCTCAGCGCCTGGCCCAGAACTTTCCAAGGAACGTCTCACACTCAGGAATCTGTTAAAGGACGTAGTGGGAAGTGCAAATAGCATTTGAAGGGTGTGGGAAAGCCTTTTCACAGAGACTTTTAATTCTCTGCTTTTCTAAGGCATCCCTGGGTTGATCTTTTGCCAAGTGCCCCTTTCTTCTCTGCTCTGAAACACAACGGGAGTCAGGCTGTTTCTCCGCTTGGCAACAGCATTAGTTAGGATTTTCCAGAGAAACAGCTTGTCTCTTTGTCTGTCTGCCTACCTGCCCACGTCTGTCCCCCGAAATTGACTTTCGAAAGTGCCTTACGCAGTCACGGGAAAGGCAAGTTCAGGATCTTTAATGCAACCTGGCGGTCTGGAAACGCTGCCAGGTTTCTGTATTCCAGCTCGAATGTCTTTTTCAAGAAGCCTGTCTTTGCCGTTACGACCTTCAGCGGAGGCCCACCCACATTCCGGAAGGTGGTCGCCTTACCCAGTCTACTGACTCACTTGCTAATCTGACATGTACCTGGTATTTGTGGCACCAGGTTTGCAGTCATGTGGCTGAGGCCAGTGGACATGTAAGTTGGCCCTCACAGCACCATTTGGGGTTCTCATAAACTGGGACGTGAAGATGCCTCTCCACCTGACGTGTGCCATGAGGATCTCCTGGGTTGGCGCCTAGCCTCTCTCCAGAGCCTCAGCGACGACGGAAACAGCTTTCCCTCTTGGGGCCAGATTGCCTCCATGGGCTTTGCAGCTCGTGTGCTTGGGGGCTACTGGCTGCAGAAGGAGGCAGTGCCGGTCAGCGCCCTTGCCCAGCCGGGCACCCAAGGGTCAAGACCACCGGTGTTTGCAAGCTGGACAGCCCGCGGTTGTCCTGGGAAGAAGCTTCCCAAGTGACGCCTATCAGACTGCTTCCAGGACCCTTCTCTGGATGGCAGCGTGGGGATCGCTCCCCTCACAGCCCTCTGAAGTTAAACCCATTGCCGACCTTCTCCAACCCCATCTCCCAAGAGCTCCTTCCTTCAGTGAAGCCCCACACAGAGGAACCAGCTGTTCCAAGCTTGGTTTCCTCCTCCCTACCCACCCCCCATCATATTGTTTTTGTTTTATCGTTAGTTGGTTTATTTTTTAAAATAATACATGGAATGTGGTTATTTTAGTTAACTTTAAAAAGAGATGTGCATTTTTTATTAATACCTGATGGCGTTGTTTGGTATTGTGAGGAGGCTTTGTGGTCCTCAGTGGACAAGAGTTGCCCTGGTGCTTTCCTACAAGAGACAGTCGCTGAGGGTGGAACGAAGTGCCTTTATTTGTTAGCTCTTCCCTTCTTGACTCATCCGCATGGGGGGCGTACCGAGCGTCTCTGGGCCTCAGTTTTTATTTTCATGAGTAAGGCCTTAGATGCCCTCAGTTGGGCTGGCGTTAGGGTCATAGAGGTACCCTGGGGCAAATGCCCACCTCCTGCTGACTTCTGTCTCTGGCGCGCCATCACGAGGTGTGCAGCGCCCCTAGTGGCCAGCTGTTAAGAGCTGCGTCTCCATCCGTGAAAACTCTGTCCTCCTCCAGCCACGCAGGGGTGAGGGACAAAGGAACTCCTGTTGAGCAACCATTCCTCCTTCTGTTCTCTGCTCAAACTTTATTCCTGTCCATTTGGAGTATTTTGCTTGGTAACAGTCATTGCCCAGCTGCTACGTAGCCTGAAAAACCTGAAGAGATGTGTTTTTGCTCCCGCTGGCTCCCCCTCTCTTGAGCGGACTCCTGGAGGAGAGCCTCAGGGTTCTGTCAACGCCCTTTTCTGGAATCTGGATGAAATCGGTGCAGAGGGGCTGCGGATCATTAGGTGACATTGTGTGAAATAAAAAAGGCATCTGAACATCTGGCAAGAATTTACATTTTAAGAGGTGAAAATGACAATTCTCTGAATGCAGAATTTCTAGTCTTAATCTTCTGGAGCATGTAATTGCTTTACCACTAGTTTGCATAATAGTAGACTCTCAGGAGAATAGGTGAGATGGGGTCTCTAGCTGAAGAACAGGAGCTCCATCATCTCGATAGAAAGTGAGTGGACTCCACCTCATAAATGGGGGTGGATTGAAATAACTGTCAGGTTGATAATTAGTTCCCATCTGACAAAATGCCATTTGGGTTTCTGCAAATCAGATTTGCCAGCTGCTTTATTTTCCGACCTCATTCTTAGCTTATCAGGCTCGGGATTTCTGAGGGGGTTTTAATATTAAATAATAAAACATCAGCACTGAGTGATTGCAGAAATGGTATCTTTCAGTGACAGGGGTAAGTGATAGGCCACACATTCTCAAAAAACCCTGCCAACTGAAATCTCTAGAAGACTGGGGACAGTGAGGACCGAGGCTGTCTACACCGTGGGAAGTGGTGCCACAGAGTGTGGCACACCATAGGCGGTGGGGGCTGCCACTGCCCCTGTAAATGGTCTGTAGGCAGTGGGATAGAATGCTGTGTGGACATGGACCGCTTCAGGAAGGAGTCCCTGGGCTGAAGGGAGGTGATTTGCCTAGACTCTTTGGTGTTGGCTCCTGCCAGTACTCCGCTAATGAGCCTGGCTGGTTGGATCGAATTAGCCCTGCCATTGCAGAATGTGCCTCAAGAGGCTATTCAAGGAATTCAAGCAATAAAACATCACAGGATTTTTGCATGGAAATGCATTTATCAGTTTTTATTTTCATTAATAACTTCAGGTACTCACCTGTTGTCACAGCTTAGGCCTGGGACAAGTTGAGGCTGTGTCTCTGCTGATTCCTCTCTCTCTTAGCGCATCTCAGGCTATAAAAGAAAGGACATTTTGACTTTTTTCCCAATGGAATGTTTTTTGAAGCCAATTTTATTTCTAGGAATTTTGGATACTGTTTTTTTTTTTTTTTGCTACTTTTTACAAATGCCTTACATGTGGGCTGCATTTCTCTTCTTTAGGACCTGCACGACACCACTGACATTGCTTCCTGTTATTAAAACTCAGACTTGACAATATCAGAACTCTGAGAGTGTCTGCTGGAAAAAGAATCTAAGATAAGACTTAAGAGTCAGGATTTTAATAGCAACTAAATAGTGCTAAAGGCAAAAAGTCCCCCTAGAAAGATATGAGTGCCTTTAGTTCCCAAATGAATGCCTAATAACATTTAGATTCTCGGATAAGTACATTGGACGGTGTTTGTTGTGCGTTAATCAGAGACCTGTATTAGACTCAGCAGGATGAAGACAGCTGTTGCATTTAACCTGCCCTGGGGTGTTTCTGAGCTGCACATCACATTACTACTACTACTACTACTACTACTACTACTACTACTACTACTACTACTACTACTACTACTACTATGATGACGACGATGACTACTTCTTCTTCTACTACTACTATTACTACTACTGTTATTTTGAGAGTTGTCGCTTGGATAGAGCTGTCTCCTTTCCCCACATCCTAATCCTAATCCTGTTATCATGGCCTTATTTTGGTTATATTCTAGTCTATCTGCCCTCATCATTGGGATCTCAAATAGAATCTTGTCCACCGAGTTGAGTGGTGGGATCTCTTGATAATCTGTACTCTACCTAAGAAGAAATTAAATCTCTACATTGACATCATGATGACCCTAAGAATGGAGAAGAAGAGCACCAAATCCTGGAGCCTGTTGGACACTCATAGGTTGGCCTTGAGTTGTGAGCAGCTGACCTGATGCTCACAGCTGGGCTGTGTTGTCTCCTGTGGGACTTAAGGACATAAGCAACTCACAGAACAATGACATCATACGTGGACACTCATTGGCTACCATAGAGTGAGATAAACAAGACCATTTTATAATTTTGTCCAAGTACAGACTTGAACAAGGTCATCATGCCAACTGACAAGATACAAAACACCCCATTCTTGGGCCTCCCTGGTGGTGCAGCAGTTAAGCGCTGCGCTGTGGAGCTGTCGGCAGCTCGTGATGCGAGATCGACGCCCAGCCAGGGAGAATCCCACATAGTGCGGCAGACCTCTCCTGCCTCGCCCGCTGCTCCCCTCAGCAGTGTACTTCAGTTGATCTGCCTGTTCTGCTCCCCACTCTGTCTCTGGTGAACCCTCTCGCCGCCCCATGCCTCTGGCCTGTACCCCAGCTTGTATGTATAAATAAATAAATCTTTAAAAAAAAAACAAAAAACAAAACACCCCATTCTCTCACAAGTAAATTTAGAGCCAGCTGCTTCTTCCACCAGTTACAGCTTTAGCCTGTGCTCCCTATAGATAAGATTTATTGAAATAGCCAAGGATAGAATTATTCCTGCTTTGATTGAAAAGCTCAAATATTGAGGCTTCCAGTTGATTGAATTTTCATATTAACAATAGTGAAGTCAGAATTTCCAATAATTTCAGTTGGATACTGAGAGAGTATCTGGATATAGAGATGGAGACTGGGTGCTGTGGGGTGCAGGTCTGGGTGAGGGTCTCCTGGTTGGGGGGGGATTCAGAAAACAGTAGACCCAATTGACTGCAGGGTAAGATGTACCAGATGCAGTAAAGGATAGTCAGGCCAAAAATGCTCTTGGGACAGGTTGCTAAGGAGTTTGAAAAATGAAGACGTGGAAACATTTTGCAGTGCTGGCATATGTGAACTGATTTGTGTCTTAGAAAGTTTTTCTCATATAAGTGAGTGATTCCTAGAAAGATGGGGTGACCTTTGAAAAGTTTATTCTTACAGTTTTTTAAAGGATTTATATATTTATGCATACAAGCTGGGGTGTAGGCCAGAGGTGTAGGGGGGTGTGAGAGAATTCCCTGAGACACAGTGGGGAGCAGAACAGGGGGATCTACTGAAGTACACTGTTGAGGGGAGCAGCGGGGAAACAGGAGAGGTCTGCTGCGCCGTGTGGGTCAGCTCCCTGGTTGGGGATCGAACTCGTTCTACAGTGGCTCTGGACAGCTTCATAGTGCTGAGGCTTAACCTGTTGTGCCACCAGGAGGCCCTGAAAAGTTTATTCGGATAGAATTAGATATTAGATATTATGGTCAAGAAGAGATGATAAGGCAGGGGTACTGCCAGGAACTCAGGCACATAGAGGTGAGGATTTGAACTGGTGCTGGTGGGAGTCAGAGTGTCACAAATCTATTTGAGGTGGAGTCAGCAGAGTGTGGTCATCCTTTGACTGTAGGGAACAAGGTGAGAATGGAGTGAAAGGCATCTCTAAGGCTTTAACTTGGGAAACTTAGAGAACTAGGAAAATGTGCAAAAGCAGCCCTTGAAACATTTGGGTACAGCAGGCCTAGCAAGTGGGTGGGCCACGGACTTGTTACCTGAGACTGGAATGGGTCACGAGCTGATACCAGATGGACAGGCATGGGCTTCCGGTGTGTAGCCGCCGGAGAATGGCAGGATGGATGGGGGAGAGTGTAAAAAGAAAGGGAAAGCATTGGAGAGAGTGTTGGAGAATTCTTGCATCGAGGTGGGAGAGGCAGCCAGGAAGACCTGGAGGAGGCATATTGAATTGTGGGTCTGCAAGAGGACCGTGCCGGGGAAGTGAGTGGGGTTAGAGGGAGAGAGGGCACTGCCCAGGGCCTGAGGAGCCGGGTCAGACTTGCCCAGCCTGCCCCACGCCGAGGGACCTGTCCTAAGCAGTTCGTGATCGCCACGCCATTGCTTCTCTCCACTGGGTGGGACTCGCACGTGCCTACTTGAGGCTGGTGAGCCAGGGGCTTGATGTGCAGACGAAGGACACTGGCAGTGAGGGAAGGGCATTTGCTGGTGCAGCATACAGGATTTTTATGAGCTTCCCGATAATAAAAACCTGCTCCTGTGACTGCTTTTTACCCTCGCTTTAAATGGCTGATCCATATGTATAAACGTGTTCATGAACAGGCCTTTAATTAGAAGGGATTTGAGTTCCACACCTTTTCCCACCGTGGGCTCCCAGCGTCCCCCGAACTTTCGAATCCTCCAGCCATCACTGTTGGCTGAACTAGTGTTGAACTAGTGTTGATTTACCTGCTGGCAGCCGGAGTTAGCAGAGCCCGTGAGGACAGCTCAAGTCCACTTATATCATCGTACCTGGAGCAAATGTCGGAGAAGGCAGCTGATAACAGCTTCCACCACTGAGTGCCTTTCTGGGGTTGGCTCTGTTGGAAGCTTTGCCAACACATCATTGCAGGAAGTTCTCATCAAGCTCATGGCTTGATAGAGATTTATTTAAGACTATTTTGTAACTAAGCCTTTGAATCTTATTTTGTCCTGTGGATGGAAGTTATGATGATGCAATTGCTGACATCTTCTGACTTGCTGAGAACGTCTGGGAATCTTTTATTTGGAACTGAAATTCGTCATGCCTGACCTCTCTTCCTTGGTGTGATGGAGAGGGGTCTGGGTTCAGTGTGGAGAGGGACCCAGTTTAAATCCCAACTTTTTCAACAAATAGCCTCTGTTAGCCTGATTTTCTCATCTTTAAAGTGGTGATAAATACAAGGAAGGTCAAGGGCCTCCCTGGTAGCGCAGTGGGGTAAGTCTCAGCCTATGAAGCTATCAGTAGCCATGAAGCCTGAGTTTGATCCCTGGCCAGGGAGCTTCCCACATAGCACAGTAGACCTCTCCTGCCTCGCCCGCTGCTCCCTTCAGCAGCGTGTTTCAGTGGATCCGCCTGTTCTGCTCCCCACTCTGTCTCTGGTGAATCCTCTCCCCCACTACACCTCTGGCCTATACCCCAGTTCTTGTATGCATAAATAACTAGATCTTTTTAAAAAATACAAGAAAGGTCAGACTGCACTACAGACCCCAGGAGCTCCACGAGACGATGAATGTACTCATGTACTTTGAAATCTATAAAATGACGGTGTAAACATTCCACGTCTTGGGGAAGACCATGGAGGAAGTTGTTGCATGTGGGCTCAGAAGAGACTCGAAGCAGAATCAGTCGTTCTAGAGGTGGAATCCTGGCCATAGTGGGCATTCCCAAATAATGGGTACGGGTCCAGCTCCCAGAGGACCTGGGAAACGCTTGCTCTCTCGGCTCTGTGACTATGGTGATAAGCTTGTATGTGCCTGGAGCTGGACTGGAAGGGCTCCTCGAGACCCCACAGTCCTTGCAAGGTGGGTCCCCTGGATGTTGCCATTTCCCAGCCTCCAACTGTAGATGAAGCTGGGATTTAAACCCCGGAAGTGAGGTCTAATGATAATCTTGACTCACTAGTGGCAAGTAATTGACTGAAAAATGAAGTATTTAACTCGATTTTCTAAGTGGCGGTTGTCTTAACAGCCACCGCAAATGAACACATTAAATTGGGGTCATCAAGATGCCAGCTCAGGTGTGTACTTCTCCATGTTGGCTTTTCCTGGAATAGCTTCCATGCACGAGACCGCCCTGCGTGAGACTCCGTGCCTGACACTTGACATTTTCCCCTTCTCAACCCTAGTTTACAGTATGCTTGTCTCTTATGAAAGGAGAGGAAACTGAGGCATTGAGCATCTACACAGCAGTCAGTAGGAGGGAGAGAGCCCCTATTGAACCTCCATGTGCCTAACACTGAGGCTGCTGGCCTAAGGGCCGTGTGCCCGAGTCTAGTCGTGCTCCCGAGGCTGTGAATCTGGGCGCTCGTGTGTTTGAGCCACTCACAAGAACCATCTAGATTCCCTGTACCTCAGTACAGCTCCTGAGAGGGGCCTCTGAGTGGCCCCTCAGAGCCAGGCCTGCACTGACTTTGGTTGTGGCTTTTGACCAAGTTTCTTCCTTCCCGGAGCAGAGAAACAGCCCCAACATGCAAGGAAACAGCTGCATGTGGGCAGGTGGGCTCTTGGCTTTGAAGTCGATGCTGAAGGCTCTTTGGGACTCACACTTGTGACGTCATTTGACTGATGTCCCTGGATGCACTCAATGAACAAAACTGCTCTTGCTGTGACTCAGCTGAGAAATGCAGACACAGCCTCAGCCAGAGGCACCGCCCCTCACCTGGGGCTGTCTGGCGCGTCTTGCATTCGGGGTCTGCAGTGCAGTCTGACCCCTTTTCTTGCCGCCTGGACCTGTGTCAGCCCCCATGTTGATTACTGTACGCCTTGGGCTTCTCTGCTGCAGTTTTTTTCCACCTGGGTCTGGTCGTATCCTTGAAATGTTCTTTCCACTTCCTATTTGACTTAGGGGCTTTTAGATTTCTGCCTGGAGATAGCGCTTTCAGTATCTCTTTCCCACAAGAGCAGCTCAATGCTCTGATTTGTCCACAGTATTGATAATGGAAGTGGCCTTGAATTCCTGGTATTCCACCTAAGCCAAAAAGAGGAATAGAATTTAGAAGTAGCTTTATTAGTTTGTTGACAAATGTGGTCGCTGGCAAACTTGAGTCTGTCCTGCTCAGTAGCAGAGAGCAGGGATAGTTGACTAGTCACAGGAAATGGAAAGGGGGTGGGGGAGGGGGGTCAGAGCCAGCAATTTTGATGTCTTCTTTGCAGATTCTGTTCCTGGCTTTGTTTTGAAGTTTCTAAGCAGCCAGGCCCTTTGTTCTGGGAATACAAGGAAAAAGGAAGAAGTTAGTTAAACATAAAAATGAAGTTTGGTTAAACTTAGAGGGTGAGGGAGTGTCTCTCTCCAAGGCAGGGAGGGGTATGTATTTCATTGCTATATCAGAGGCCCATCTGGGCTTCAGAATGTGCTATGACGGGATTTCTGAGACATACTGTGACTGCTCGTGACCTGTGTCCTGAGTTTCAGTTGGAAACCAATAAAATTCATCTACGTATTCCACTTTCCCTTGTCTTCCAGCCTTCCATGTACGTGTGCTTTATTCAAGCCTTTGTCTGTATAACCCCCAGAGAAAATACCCTGTGTCTCTCTCATTGGCTTTCTATCACAGTCATTAAGTTTCCATTTGAAAGCACATGATAAAAGTTGCGGCCTACACTGAGTGCTTTTACAAGATTGCTTCGTGTTTATTGAAGATGCAGAATGCTTAGGTTTGCCTGGAGCAGACTGATACGTGGCTCTTGCTATTTCTGCACATTGCCAACTCAGAGCGCTGACCGATTTTGCAGAATGGTAGGTCCTCTACTGTGGCACCCGAGCGCTCTCTTCCGTGGTCCTCTCTGCTCCTTTCGAAACCCCATTTGGCTTCACAGGTTGCCTAGAGAGACTCTTCCTGGTTTGGGCTGGACTCTTAATGGAAGGTTGACAATCACCACGGTGAGGTTTCATTTTTTTCTCTCCCAGATGGTTTCTGATGGTACAGATCAGAGCGAATGTCCCAGGTCTAAGTTACTAATAAAAAAGTTCCTTTAAGGTTGGAGAAGCCCAACTGAAAGTAATTCTGGACTAAGGACAATGTAAAGCTTTGTGGTATCACCCTGGGACATCAACACCTCTTCTAGTACCCCTAAAGATGTCTTCCAGCTTGTTCTCTGTTGCCTAAATTTTATGACATGGTTTATTGTGTGTGTGTGTGTGTGTGTGTGTGTCTACACTTACACATCATTAATTTAATTTTTCTCTCCACTCTTTATACCATCCCTTATACCTCCTTAACCCTTTCTCTCTTAAGCTAAGAGCCTTTGTGGTGGTTCTTAATGTCCACTGGTTTTGGATAACTATTTTGCCTTATCAATTCATCAGCTGTGTAGTTGTCCCCAGTACTAGCTTTTATCATTCTGACATGCTTTACTGCACATAATTCCCTCAAACTCCCCCCAAGGTTTTGAAAATAGTTGCCTTTCATTTTCCTCATGGCTAAATAGTATTCCATAGTGTGGACAGACCACATCTTCTTGAGCCAATCATCTAATGATGACCATTTAGCTCCATGTTACAGCTACTATAAATAGTGCTATATTAAACATTATCGCACATGTAGTTTGTGTTGATGGTTTCATGTTCTTTGGACAGATGTCCAAGAGCGGAATTGCTGGTCACGCAGCATTTCCATTTTCAGTTTTTAAAGTAAATCCCAGTCGCTCTCATGCTGTTGCTCCAATTTCCATCCCCACCCACAATGTAAGGGGGTTCCTCTGTGCCTATGTCCTCTCCAGCACTTGTTGTCAGAGGTCATTTTAACGTGTGCCACTAATACGTGGGAACTAGTGTGAGCTGGTGTCTCATTGTGGTTTTAACTTGCATCTCTCTTACTAGAAGCCATGACGAATGTTCTTTCATGCATCTCTTGGTCTTCTGGATATCTTTTTTGGTGAATTGTCTGTTCATACCTACCACACATTTATTGACTGGGCTGTGATTGTATTTCTCAAAGACAGGCATTGTTCCTGGTAATTACGTCTTTGTACCAGTAATTACCACTGTGTAACAACCACTGTAAAACTTGGTGGGTAATACAGTCGCTGCTTATAATTCTGTGGTTGATGACTTAGGTGGGGCTTAGCCAGGACGTCTCTCTTCTTTGCTGCATGGTGTGGGGTGTGCTCACTCATGCTTTTGTGGTCATCTGGTGAATCAGCTTGGGTTTGTCTGGTCCTGGATGACCTCACTCAATTGTCTGGTTGGCGTGATGGGGCAACGGGGTCACACGTCTCTCATCATCCAGCAGATGGTCTGAGCTTCTTCCCGAGAAGGCGGCTTCCAAAGCAGCAAGAGCAACAGCCCAGCACACAAGCACACCTAAGAGATTTTTCTTCTGTTGTGTTTGCTAATGTCTTGCTTGGCCAAGTGCGTGGACTTCATTTCTTGATGGAAGGAGCTGCAAAGAATTTATGACCTTTTATTTTTTTGCAATCGATCACAATCTTAAACCTAAATATGTGAAGAATACACACACACACACACACACACACACACACGTATATATACGCATGTATGTAAGCTCAGATTTCAGGAGAAGGAGATCTAAAAACAGCATCAGCCTAGTTGTCCTCTATCACTTGAGGGAATGCAATGAGGCCCCACTGAAGCTGCCAACTCAGGTGATAAGGAACGTCCAGAAGACAACTTCCTTTTTCCTTCATGATATCTTCACAATTCTGTGTAGCTTGAGCCTTATCTCTGCTTTGTTTCAAGGAAGTTTCACTTTCTATTTTAAATTATTAATGTGCCTATTCTACTGGTATCCTAAGTCACCAAATAAAGACATACTTTTGATTTTCCACTGCTTTATGACATCTTCAATGAATAAATACTTATTTTTAGGGATCCTTAATATTTGTTCAGTAGAGGAAATCGGAGCAAAGTTCAGGATTTACTCAAATAATCGAGTTCAGAGTCCAGTTGGTTTGCATTTTGAATTCTTTGTAATTCAGCTGCCTTGAGGTACATCTCTGGTGGTTGATTTTCTCCTGGAAGTTCTCTTGCTGAAGTCATGGCACAGAAATCAGTGTATGACATTGTCACCCACTTTAGGACATCGTCCTGAGTGTGGTGGCCAAGTGGGAAGTGCGTGTTTCTAAAATGTTCCTGAACGACTCTGAGAAATTCCCATGGCATTAAACGTCTTTGGGATGTAGCACAAGCCCTTGAGAATGGCAGTGACCAGAAGGGGAAGGGCACAGGGCTGCCCCAGAGGTAGGAGAGAGGAAGTCAGTTTACCTGAGGGGAGGAAATCTGCACCTGCCTCACAGATTCCATGCACCAGAATTTTCAGGAATAGCCCCAAATCACAGGGTTTTCTTTTCCATCAGACAAAATACTTTGCGCCAAGCTGTGTGTCCATGAGGCCACCTCTGTCCAAGACAAGCAGCACCGCTTTCTTAGATCACAGTTCTGAGTTTTGGTTTGCAAAAATGATTACAGACTGCCATTTAAAAAATGTATTTTTGTAATGTGAGTTTATTTTCTAGCTTTACTGAGATCTTGACAAGTTCCATCTTGTTGGTTAAGGTGTCTGTTAAGGGTACCACGTCCAGCGTGCCGACGTCACACGCTGAGCACTGCTAGTGACAGCCACCAGGACATTAGGGGACACCTCCCTGGTGACACTGGTGGTGAGAACATTTGAGATTCACACTCTTCATGACTTGCAGCACGTAACATATTAACTCTAATCAGCACACTCTACAACACCCCATATTACTCCTAAGTGGACGTTTGTAGCCTTTCACCAGCCTCTCCCCATGTCTCCCAGCGCAGCCCCCATTCCACTCTCTGCTTCTGTGCATTCTCTTGGCCATTTTCTGACATGATTCCTTTCAGTGAAAATGCTCAGAAGGCCTCCATGGTGGTGCAGTGGGTGGTCTCAGCACTATGAAGCTGTCCAGAGCCACTGCAGCACGAGTTCGATACCTGGCCAGGGAGCTGACCCGCATGGCGCAGCAGACCTCTCCTGTCTCCCCGCTGCTCCCCTCAGCAGTGGATTTCAGTAGATCCGCCTGTTCTGCTCCCCACTCTGTCTCTGGTGAATCTTTTACCCACCCCCACACCCCAGTTCTTGTATGCATAAATAAATCTTAAAAAAAAAAAGGAAATGTGGTCAGAGGTCAGAGAAGCTGGCTCACAGTTGTGGGGGGAGAATTGTGACTACTGACCCCAATTTAGACCAACTTCTCGTGTGAGTGGGGGCAGAGGTCTCACCGTCACACGAGTAATTAGTCATAAATGTTTGCCACTTCTGTGTCCTTGTCATTACCTCTTTGGCCTGCCCTTTTAGATTCCATACTGCCTGCCAGCACTACACCCCCTTGCCTCGCTTTTTTCCTTAAGTAAAACCTCGAGGGGCTTCAGAACAGCAGAAAGTCGTTTGATTTGCTCCACGAGTCCGAGGCTGGCGGGTTGCTTGACTGTGGCCCCCACGGCTGGCTCGCGGGTCCGTGTTCCAGCTGTGTGGTTGGTGGCTGGTTTATCGATTGCTGAGGCCCACGGCTATTGAAACACGCGGCTGTGCCGTGCCTAGCCCTTGCTGGGAGGATGACTCCGTCCATGTCCTGGCGTTTCCGAGAGCCAGGAATTGTGGGAGATATTGCACTTGGCATTTCTGTAGCTCAGGGGCTCCCGGGTGCGTGCATCAGAATCACATGTAGGGCCTATTAACTCACAGAGTTCTGTCTCAGTAGGTCTTGGGGGGACTGAGAACTTGCATTTCCAACAAGTTCCCAAGTGATACTGATGCTGCTGGTCTGGGGACCCCACTTTAAGAAATAATAGACTGCCGTGACAAACACAGACACAGGTGTTTGTGGGCAAACACCTCAAAAGAATCTACAGTTATAATGGAGTAAATGGCAATTAAAATTTAACCAATGACTTGTGAAATAAATGACAAAGAAGTAAATACTAAAACATTTTTCCCTGCTGTTCAACCTTTCATAATCCCTCTTCGTTAATGGTACATACTTGCTTGAAAATACTTACTGAAGTTTTATTTTCTCTGCTAAGTGCTTGATTGTAGACACCCGCCTCTTGTCTGTGACCAGGCAGGTGTCCGTTTGGTGCACTCCACACCAAAAACTCTCTCTTACATAAAGCCTGAAGTTCACCATTTCTTTTCAAATATTCTATCCTTCTCTTCACTTCCACCATAAACATGCTAGATAGTCAATTGAGATTATGGGATTATTTCATTAACACATTTTACTTATTATTTATAAGTAAACACACCTATACAATAATCTTTATAGTCAAGCTGATGAAGTTGTAGAACAGTATCTTGTACTTAACCTTGAATCTTGGTGCTTTAATCATGGTGTTACGAGCATTCACAACTTTAAAAATAAATTTTAGAGACTGTCAGAAAGAAAAATAGACTGCTTTATAATAGGTAATTTCAACAGTAGCTATTACATGTTTTGAGGACACGCTGGTGAATTTGTTAGTGAACTGCAAAGAAATCCGTGCCTGTTGCTCTTTATCACTAGAGGACATGGTCTCCCTTAGGTGTCTGCATCCTTGTGTCCCCTGCATCTCCTTTGGTCACACACAGTACATCTTTCTATAGCTGCTCTCTGGATAAACCACAGAGCTGCGTTGTTTTTCTTCTTCTTCTAGCTGGCGCACATCCTGGGGACAAGCCACCCTCTAGTGGCCAAAAGCACCATGAAAAAAACGCCTGAGACAGGGCTGAGTGATTACGGAGACAATGATTTTTTTCACATGCCTAGTGTGTGACCTGGTTCCAAAGGCAAATCCAAGACAAAACTTGTAGACGTGTTTAGATCAACATAAGTTAGAAAAATTCCCCAAGGATGGATACGTGTGAGACCAAAGCACAGCTCAGCACCCAAGCCAGGTCACTGTTGTGCTCTCTTGCGTCTGATATTCTCCTGCCTTAGTCACCCCCCCCCACCCAGTGCCTGCTTCATTGTTCTTAGCTGTTTTGTTTGTTTGTTTTTTGAAGAAACATACAAACCATTTGTAACTCACAGTAGTGTTTGTTTGCTTTTTGAGCAGCTATTTAAGAGTTTCCTTTGGCTATGAATTAATTATGGTTTAGACTTTACTAATGCATTGAGACATCTCAGAATTTTTACCATCTCTGCATATCAAAAGGGACAAGTCTCCTTTGAAGAGTTATCTTTAGTGCCAATGCAATTTATGATGCTGACTGATGCCAGTATTTTAAAAGTCTCCTCTTTTAAGAGGACTGAATTCTTCTCTTTTCTGAACACTGTATGAATCGCCTCATTTTTGTTCCTTCCTCCTGGAAAATAATGCTTGGAAAAATCAGACTTTTTCTAATATCACCATTTAGCTGCTTCCCCAACAAGTGCTGGGCACAGAGCCTGCCCTCCCTTTCCCTGGGGCAGTCAGCACCCTGAAGAGTTGTGATACCACAAGTAAGAAGCACCATCGTATCACCTCCATCGTGCAAAATTGGAATAACTGAGTATGTGCATTAAAAATACGATAAAATGCCTTTTCTCACAATGCTCCACAAAACCACATCAAGTCTGGAATCTTCCTTCCCAGGCATTTTTTACTGACCCCTGTGCAGGGCGGACATTTGTGAATCAGAGCTCCTGCTGGCTCTCTCTGTGCAAAGGTTACTGTGCCCTGGATCCCCCTTTCCCAGGAAGCCATTTCCCCCACCATGGTCGAGCATCTTCTCTGTTCAGCAGCCTGCGGGCGTCGGAAGTGAGGTCGGGAGTTGCTAAAGAGGAAGCACAGCAGTCCCTGAGCCCTGAGTCCGTTTCAAGGTCAAGCAGGTCTCAGGGGAGGAAGTGACGTCAGCGCAAGGGCCGGGTCTCCCCAGAGCCAATTTCTCTTCCATATTAGAAAAATCCATGATTCCAGCTTCCAACGGCTGAAGTCTGCGCTCAGCGCTGAGGCTCGGGGTGCGGTGCTCGGGCTAATGTGCTTTTGTGGTGGGTGGTCTCCTCTGCCCCCCTGAAGGAGAGACTCGGGGGGTGGCGTCCTCAGGGTCCGGGTGCTCAGGGCCGTCGCGCATGCGCCGGATGGCGGTGACGTCGGAACTTCGCGCCCAGGCTGCCCTGCGTGACGCGCGTGACGGCGCTGGGTGCTCGTTGCGGCCGGGCCCTGGGCCGGGCGCCTCCCTGGTCTCTGCCCACTGTAGAGCCAAGCGCTCGTCCCCGGGGGGTGGGGGGTGGGGGGGTGGGGGGGTGGGCAGGAGCTGCTCTTTGATGAGTGACCTTTCTCACCACAGTGCCCCGGACATGGGCGTCACACATGGCGTTGAGACAGCTCTGGATGGCCCAGGGCTCCCACCATAAGCTCTCTCTACTCCGGAGGGTGTTACAAAGCATTTAGGGAAACGAAATGGGGCCCCCACACATTTTATTTGAATAAGGGGTAACTTGAGGAGCAAGAATCTGACACTGTCCCTTCATCTCAAACTTTCCAGTCACCCTTCCCAACCCCCTGCTCCACCATCTTAGTGACCCGTCAGGATTAGTGTCCAAGGTCTTCCCGCTGGTATGAGGGACCTGCACTCTCTCCGTGTTATTCCATGATGTTCTGGACCCGTGCCTCTTCTCTCATCTTTGTAGGTGCTTCTTACTCTGTTTTGTTCCATCTCATCTTTTAAAAAAGATTTATTTATTATTTATGCATGCAAGAACTGGGGTGTAGGGCAAAGGTGTGTGTGTGGGGGGGCGGTGAGAGTAGTCACCAGAGACAGAGTGGGGAGCAGAACAGGCATATTGACTGAGATGCACTGCTGAGGGGAGCAGCGGGTGAGACAGGAGAGGTCTGCTGCGCCATGTGGGTCAGCTCCCTGGCCGGGGATCGATCTCGTGCTGCAGTGGCTGCGATGGCTTCATAGCGCTGAGACTTAACCCGCTGCGCCACCAGGGAGGCCCTTTTCCATCTCATCGCGATACCTCGTGGTATCCGCTCCCTCCTCCTCTCTCTTCTTCCCCCATGCTTCCTTCCCGTTCTCTCTATTCTCTCTGCTTTTTCATCTGCTTTCCTGTTGTCTTGTGTCTTCTAACCAATACCTTCCTTTGAAGACTACAGCTGAAGCCCCCCTTCAGCTGGGCACGCATGTCAGCGCTTCACAGTGTGGTCAGTGTCCAGCCCCTGTTCACTAAAGTCAATGTCTGTCTTTTCTTCTCATTGCTCCTGCTTTCCTGGGAGCAACTGTCCATTCCCTTTGTTCTGTTGAGATCTACTTCCAAAAAGAGGTTCCCTATTCCCTCTCAGCCCACCCCCAGCCCTTCCTATTAATGCAATTATGTTGTATTTGAGAGCGCTTGGGCCACAGAAGAGGCCTCAATAAATGCCATTTCCCCCCCTTACCCCCATTCCTTCAGATAAGCCCGGAACCCCGGACAAGCCTGGAACCCACCCTCCTCACCACCCTTAGATCCCATTCACCTAGCAATTTGGTTTTCCTTGGCTCTTGGCATTTATTCTCTAGCTGGCACCTCCACCACCTGAGAGGCCCATCTGATTTGGTTGCCCCTCATCTCATGATGGGCAGCCCTGGCCTGGCACCGGCCTGCCTCTTACTTCCTCTGGGGGGTGCTTCTCTGCACACACTGTTTACCTGCCTTGGATTTTCTCACCTCTTCTCACCTCATTGACACCTCCATGCCCCTCTTGCTCACTGCCCCTTCCTCCAGTCTCTGGGAGCCTGGCCTCCTCCTCCTGGTACCCCAGCCCCCTCTTTGCACCCAGTGCTGATTTTATATTTATGTGGATGGTTATTTGGTGTCTTCCTTGTTTCAGTGTCCTCAGCAGAGGCCTCGTGTCTGTTCTCACACCACGGCATAGTCCTCGGGATGAGTGCTTAGTTGGCATTTAATGGCTGTTTGTTGAATTAAAGATCGACCATCAAGGAGGCAAACATGAGAAGCAGAGAATCCCTAGTTCAGGCACGCGGCCGCAAGGCTGCAGCTCTGCAGTGATGGGGCAGGGAAACTCACTCCCGGAATGTGCGAGAGCCTGCCCTCAGAAGCCCAGGAGGGAGCTGGGCGTGGGGGTGGAGCGACAATATAACCAACGTCCGGGGCTAGAAAATCTGAAACGTCCGTTCAGCCTCTACATGCAGGCCTTCCGACTTGGAGTTTATAAGGCCCACACCGGGCACAGGGGCTGATTTGGGCCTTTCATTTTCTCTCTGGCCCAGGTGCCCTGCGCGTGAGCAGATAAGGAATTAGGGCATGAAAGAGAGCGCAGCGCCAGCAGCCCTGCCCTCCCACAGCCGCCCCTGGGGCGTGCTCACGCGCACAGGGGTGTTCTTTTGTGTGTGTGTGTGTGTGTGTGTGTGTGTGTGTGTGTGTGTGTGTGTAATTGCTCCCTGGACGTCTGCAAGATGCCACCATCTGCTGACTGGCGTACAACAGAGCGTCTGAACGCCTGAGAGGGTTGCTGTGAACGGGCCTTCTTGATCTGGCTTTCTCTGTTTGCAAAAATATTTCTATTGTGAATGTGCCAACAAAGAGAGAAATGCCGTGTGTGTGTGCGCGTGCGTGCGCGCGCATGCGCGCGCGCGCGCACACACACACACACACACACACACACACACACACACACAGTCTCCAAACAAAGCTCTCCACACGGCAAACCAGCGTGTCACCAGACACTCCCAGCGCCAAAGGGCTCCCTGGCCCGGCCAGCCCGGTGGCTCTGCGAGCTCACGCAGCTCACCCATGGCCGTGCGAACCCGGCAGGGGCCCTGTTGTCCGCTCTTCATCTGCGCGACCGAGACGCTGCGAAGATGCCTTGGCCCTGGGGCTGGTGGCGCCTCGCACCGGGCAGCCTGGGGCTTCCACGTTGTGTCCGTTCAACCGAGGCCAGGGGAGAGCACCTTACAGGGCCTGCTCCCGTCTCCGGCCCACTCAGTCTGCCCCGCCCCCGCCGTCCCGGGCCCTGGGTGTGAAGGTCCCCGGCTTTCCTCTCTGTGGCTGCAGGAAGCCCAGGCCGGCTCGGGGCGCAGACGGAGAGATGCCGAGATCGTCACACAAAGGGGGAAAGCCACCTGCTTACAGGCCCCACAGTTGGGGGTGCTCGGAGAGGGCTGTGATGGACAAGGGGGACAGAGAGCTGTGGCTGAGCTCCCTGTGGGGCCAGGCCCTGGTGCTGATAGTCACGTGATGTGTCTTGGGACAGCGCAGAGGGACGAGAAGACCACGGAAGGCCATGCCTTTCAGTGCGGAGAATAAGTCCCTCTTGAAACCTGGAGGCAGAATGTTCTGGAACAGTTCAGACCGCATGGGTAGAACCCTGACTCGCTGTGCCTTTGCTGACTTAATCTTTGGGAGAGGACCCTGGAGTGCCCTGAAGGTCCAATGGGGCTCTGGGCAGCTTGTGAACCAGCCGGTGGGGCCTGCGCCCCCTCTGCTCCCTCTGCGCCCCTGGCTTGCTGTGTCCCTAAGCCCCCCGAGTGGGGTGCTTGTTTTCTGCGCAGTGAGCTGCTGGGCAGGGCCCCCGGGCTGGTGTGTCATCCAACCTGCAGTCGCTAGTGGAATACTCAGTTCTGCCCTGAAACTCTTTCCCTTCATGACTTCATGCTCATTCTTGACAATGACAATTTTACTTTCTAATTTAAATTTATTCTTTTAATTGAGGTGACATTGAGATGCCCCCCCATCAAGTGTCACCGCTTAAAGACAATGACAGTTTGAATTTACACATCCTCAAGTGGTCATAAAGATAATTTACGATAGTGGTTCTCAAAAGGGGACTTTTGTCTCCAGAGGACAGGTGGGTTTTTGAGATGCGTTTTCTGGCCTCCACCCCACTAAATTCCACGATTGAACCCTGCAGTCATTGTGACAAGCACCCCCATTTCTAAAACACCCTCTCAAGGCTGGTACGTTCCCGTCAAGAGCCATGATTTTGAGGATCTCCAGCTACCTCCCCGTCTTGTAACCCAGTCATTCTTGCTCTCCGGAGCCCTTGCCTGTGCGCCAGCCCCCAGCTCTCCGTTCTTCTCCAGTCTTCCATGCTGCCTTCGCTCTCCTCGGACTTCCCTCCTCTCCTCCCGCCCCCCAGTGTCCTGCTCAGATGTCTTGGCCCCTACCTGCCCAGTCCTGTCGCTCCCGTCTCGGCCCCTTCCTTCTCCTCACCATGTTCTTCTTTGATAAAAACTTAAACGCCACTTTCAGAAACTAATCACTAAAATGTGATTTCTATGCTTTTCAAGCCCATACCAAAAACTGCCACCTGGGCCTCCCCAAGGGAGCCCCAAATCCAACATATCCCAGGTCCACCTGGGGACGCCTGCCGGTCCCTTGGTCACGCTTGCTTGTGCTCAAGTCATTGTCTTTGCTCACCCAGCCTGCAGGGGGCAGACATCCCGACCGCGTTCTCATCCCGCCGCTGGTGGGTGGCTGTGTTCTGGCCATTCTCAGGAAGGGATTGGAGCTGAGTGTCCAGAAGCAAGGCTTGCAGGGATGGGAGTGGTCGTGATGAAGGTCAGTGCCTTGGAAGAACCACTCTGACCCGTCTCATGTTTTATTTCATTAAAAAAAAATCCTTTGGACTAGCCTAATTTTTCTAGACCTTGGGCAGACTGCTTTGAGCTAATTTGTTTGCCCAAACTAGTTACGCTGGTCAACAAATTTTTACAAAAGTCATGATACTGAAATAAAATTAGTCATTTTCTATCAACTTGTATGTGCTCGACACAAATATGACAAATTCTAATTTTGGCTCTATTTTTTTTTTTTTGTAATCTGCAATAAATTGATGTTTACATCACGAAACGTATGCCAGTAGTAATAGGCCTACGATTAATACCTGTAAAATATCAAGTCATAGACTACTTCTTCGATTTCTTCACTTGTCTCTTGTACAGCTGTTCAGGAGCATCTCTGGGGAGTGTGCAGCAGTAGTCAGCCAGCAGACGGTTGCCATTGTGCAAAAGCACAACCTTAAGACTCAGTTTCGAAGAGTCTAGAAATGGTCTCCATTCTTGTGGGTCATGAGTGATTTCTAAGGCATTCATGAGGCCCTCAATATCAGAACAGAATACCAGAGTACTTTCCTTTCTGAAGAAAGGCTCCAACTGCTGGTGGTGCTTTCGATATAAAGTAATTGTGACATCATCTTCTAGAAGATTCCATTGTTGGAGTCTTGATCCTAGCAATTCTGCCTTGTTCTTGGATAAGTCCAAATCATGAACCAGGTCATTTAGTTCTTTCTGTGTTAGTCTGTGTGGGGTTGATGATGCACCACAGTGAAAACCCTGATCACTGCATGCTGATGGAACAGGAGAAGAACAGGTCGGCTCACCCTTGTCCTCATCAGATGAATCAAGAGAATATTCTGCTGGAGGTTCTGGAATAGGAAGTCCCTCACCATGTGGAACTGGTCTCGATGCAGACGGAATGTTTGGGTAAACTATTCTCGACTTCTTTTGCTTTGTTACTCCGCCAGAAAGAGGAGGAACCAAGCAGAAGTCACAGTCTTTTATGTGGTTGCTTGACTCTCTCCACACCTTAGGGACTGCAAACGGCATTGATGGTCTTTTGCCATTTCACCACTGTGAAAGCTGTGTTGTCCATGTAGCACAGCACAGATGTGGGGCCAAGACTTGTCTTGGTCACCAACCTTGCATCCAAAGTCAAGATGATAAGCCTTCTTCACTTGAGAAGTGATACTTTTCTTCTGGCTGGCAAATGTCACTTCCCCACAAGTAGAGCAGAAATTGTCCATGTTATTAACACACTTTTGAGGCATTACTGTTCTTTAGTGTGCCTAAATGAATAAAATCATAACAGTTCCATGGAACAGTAGCTTAAACTGTCTCTCACAAAGTCTGAAATATTTTCAATGCTCAATCTTTCCGACAGGGCTTTCTAGAGTGCACTGCTGACGTCCGCTTACTTCAGCAGCTGCCTGGCAGTAGTATTGCATTGCATCAGAAAATGATGCACTCAGCGCTGGATGATGTGTGCATGATGATATTATGCAACATGATGCAATATTACATCATTCTAGGCTGATTTAGGATGTTGCAGTCCTACTGGATAAATTTACACAGTGAAACATATAAAATGAATTATATGAAATATCTTCAAAACGAGAGCTAATAAAAAATTTTCAGGGTTATATTCATGGTCAGCACACCAAGATACTACAGGTTAGGGCCTTTTTAAGTCAGTAACAATCTCAATGTTGACCAGTGTTACCAGCAGGAGGCAGTAGTCTCTTTTCCACAGAAGCCTCTTTTGGAAGGAATGCTTTTTTGTTCAAACAGTCTGATTTAGGTTCTTTGGCACCACGTATAAAGGGTGCCTTGACATTTCCATAAAGACATTTAAATGTTACTGTCTCTGAAGAAATAGTTTTAAAATATGAAACCTTTATCTTTTCCCCCAAGGAAGAAAAACCTCACCAGCTTAATTATCTCTGTAAAATAACTTCCTCATTTGCTTTTCTTGTTGCTAGAGGAAAAAGATAATGATTCGATTTTCAAAAAGTGAAAACAGTTATGAGTGATTTCATGAAATTTGCATTTGACTTTGTCTATGTAAGTAACACCTTAAATTCAGGGGTCAAAGATGTCTGTAGGATTGTGTTTTATCCTTTTGAGTTGGTTTTTAAAACTCTGCTGGACAGCAGATACAAAGGAAAATTGACTGTTGCTTCACACTGAGAAGAAACCAATATATATTTACCCCTTCTTATAGAGATCTTTGTTTTTGAATTGTGATAAAAATCACATGGCATGTGATCTATTAACAAATTAAGAGTACAGTATTGTTAACTATATATACACTGTCACAAGCAGATCTCCCTAGACCATTATTAGCCTGTTGTCTTACTGAAACTCTAGATCCATTCAATAGCACCTCCCTCACCCCCTGGCTCCCAGCCTGCCACCATTCTACCCTATCTCAGTGCCTTTGTCTGTTTGAGATACCTCATGTAGGTGGGATTTGACTTGTAAAAGAATTTGTCTTTCTGTGACTGACTTATTTCACTTGGTCTGAGGCCTCAAGGTTCACCCGTAACAGGATTTCTTTCTTTTTTAAGACTGAATAATATCCAGAAATAGGAATGTAGATCATTTGGTAGTTCTGTTTTTTGAAGAACCTCTACTCTGTTTCCCATAGCAGTTGCACCATTTTACCATCTCACCTGCGGTGGACAAGCATTCCTACTTCTCCACATCCTTGCCAACACTTGTTATTCTCTATGTGTGTTTTGTGTATGCGTTTTGAGAAACTGACCCCCTAACAGATAGGAGGTGATACCTCCTTGTGGTTTTGTATTGCATTTCCCTGATAATTAATGATGTTGAATATCTTTTTGTATACCTGTTACCCACTTCTATATCTGACCCATTCATAAAAGATCAACTCCAAATGGACAAAAGACTTGAAGTTGAAACCAAAACTATAAAAAAACTAGAAAAACAGGGGCGAAATGTCCTAACACTGGTGTCATCAGTGCTTTCTTGAGTATGATATCTAAACCATACGCAACAAAACAAAAACCAGCCAGTGAGATTGTATCAGACTAAAAGGTTTCTGTTCCTCAGAGGAGGCAATCAGTGGAGTGAAAGGTGGCCTGTGGAATGGGAGAACCTCTCCAAAATTCTTGTAGAAAGAAAGACTTCTGTTGAATCTAGATTTGTAAGTAGCAAGCTTGTTCTATAAAGGGATAGAGAGTAAAAATGTGGGACTTTGCAAGTCCAGTGACCTTTGCAAGCACCATAGCAACCCAGATGAGTTTTTTCCATCTGGCTCTGTTAATTTATCTGTTGCATAGGTTTTGCTGGTGGGGGCCATTCTGTGCATTGTGGGATACTTAACAGTGTCCTTATTCCAGATGCCAGTAGCAGCCCTGCTCCCTTCACGCTCCCTGTGACGGCTGAAAATGTGCCAATATTACCTTCTGTTTTCTGGAGGTCAAAATTGCTGTTGATCAGAACCTCTGATGTAGATGACTGAAATAATCTGATGAAGAGAAATGGGTAGTATTTCCCTTAAGCTACAAAAATGTGTAAGATGGAAGAATTGAAAACCATGAAAAAATAAAACAACAACAAAAAAAGGGAAAACCATTTGTAGGTTGAGGTCTTTGCAAAAGGGCCATTATCACAGTCTCCACTTGGGAAGTTATTCAAAACAAACTGAAATGGCAACCGAGTTGAGAATGCTGCAAATCTGAGCTTAGTCTATTTTTTGATTGGCACAAGAAGCAGTACTTCTGCACATGAGCATGTCCTAGCAGGACTGTCTGAGTTTGAGGGTTGGCTGTGAGCTGGAAAGCTGGAAAAAAAGCTAGTAGTTATAGCTCAGTTGTTTCCACTGAGGCAAGAGTTTATTTTTCCTTCTTATCTGAGTTCTAGAACCAACACAGGCAGGGTGATTTGTGAGACCACTTGCATGTTCCTCATTGTTTGGACAGGCCAGGCAAACATGGCCTGATTCACGGCACATTGGCAGTAACATCTACTTTTGAAAGCTAAAAACAGCGTGACATTTATGAGCGAATCTCAAGGAATATTGCCTTCCTGTCCTTTAGAATCAACACCTGTTTTGCAGACAGGAGAGCGAAAGCCATCTTGTGTCTTGATCTTTGTGGCTGTTGCTCTATATTGAACCACTAAAAATTGGAAATAAAATCTAAAATTTTATAACTTAGATAGTCCTTAGTTTAAATAAACACAAACATACCCCACATTTTACCAGGAATTCCAGTTAAACCTTTTTAGCTGAATTGCTTTCCTGACTTGAAGAGCAAAGAAAATGCAGTTCTACATCTTTTTTTCCTTTAAAAAAATTCTCTTTGTTTCGCTCTATTTTTCCAATTGATTGGAGGAAGCATGTGGTTCACACCCCTTGGAGGAGCTGTTCCTCCCAGGCTGGAGGTCCCTCCCTGTCACTGTCCCCTGTGGCTGCATGGATTCTGTGACCAGGTGTCCAGGTCACCAGTACGTCATTGGCCACGATTTCCTAAGACCCCTGGTGGATGAATGGGATCTTGGAAGAGTGACCAGAACACATGCTTCATAATTCTCCTGGAAATCAACATTTCAGCTGGATCGCAAGACACTCAGTTCTTTCTGTCTCCTCTTTCCAGTCACTCCCCATCCGCTGTCTTTGTGGGCGGGGCCAGTGTGGGCTTTAATGGGGTGCCTTTGACGCCTTGTCTTTCTCTCTGTCCCTCAGGTTACCATGGCCTCTACTGTGAGGAGGAATACAACGAGTGCCTCTCAGCCCCCTGCCTGAACTCGGCCACCTGCAGGGACCTCATTAATGGCTACGAGTGCGTGTGCCTGCCAGAGTACAAAGGTGAGCGGCCACCTGGTCTACCTGGGCCGGGTTGGCCCTAGCAGACTTCCTGGACTTCTCAGTGTAAATGTATAAACCTCGAATGGGAACTTGATGCTGTTTAGAATAGATAACAAATATGGGGGGTGGGGATGGTTTATGGGATAAGGGGACAAATTGGCAAAGCTCAGGTTTCCTCTTGATAAACTGAAAAAATAACTCTTCTGCCTTTTCCTTCTTGCATCCTCACTCTTTCTCTGTTGAATATGTGCAAAGCTGAGGGAGAAAAGGGGCATTAAGTGCACTGTCAGACACATCAAAGGACTTACTCAGAACCCGCGGCAGAGGGATTCGAGCTGTTCTGTGGAGAGAAGATGCTGGGCTTTTTGGTGGAGGTGGCAGGGGAAATCTCACGGGTTGGTAAATAAGTCAATTCTCATTCAATGAATAAGGCTGGAGGGAAATGTTAGTTCATTGGAGCAATCGTGTGTCAAAGTCCCTCTGGAGAAAACAGACATTGAGTGATTGTTTATAATGTAGGAACTTGGTTCTTAGCCCTTATGTGCATTAACCTATAAAATCCTCACAGTGACCTTGGGAGGGGTCAGGTCATCCCTCTGGAACGCAGCCAGCGTGGTCTCTGAGGTGCTTCCACCTGCCTTGGGCTCTGGCCACCATTTGCGAATGGGCTCCTCAGGACAGCGTGTCCATCAGCCCCTGTGCACAGTTCTCTAAGCCACAACTTCAGGACGGGGCTTAGATTTTCATGATTCTTTCGTGGACTTTATTTACTTAACCTCTTGCTCCACCCAACCTCTTGTATCCCCCGGCTGCCTTCCATCTGCCTGGTGACCCTGCCTGGTAGCCGCTGTTGCTTCCCTGTGGACGCTCCCATCTTTAGGGAGGGGTTCTTTGGTCAACCTCTGGGGTTTGTAGGCCTCATGGATGAACTTGGGCAAGTCCCTAGATGGAAAGGCGGGGACTGGGCCAGATCTGCATTATATTCAGCAGACTTGCTGCTCTTTTCAGAGCGAGGCCCAATTAGAACCAAGCTCCACTAACCTGCACAAAGGCGAATGCTGACTTTCTCCACATGGATTTCAGGTCTAGGACTAGCAGAGCTTTGAGATATGTTGGAAATGAGAAGAAAGGAGCAATGAATCAGGAGACTGGGAGCTTAATCTTAATTGTGCCACGGACTTTCTGTTGAGCCTGGGTAGGCCTGCTGTGCGGACGTCGTGCTTTACTTCATCTGTATAAAGTAAGGGTGCTTACAGAGATTTCGAGATTCCTCCATGACAGGATTAGGCATCAATGTGGTAAATGTGGCTCAAGAATTAAAAAACTCCCAAAAGTTTTAGTTCATGACAGAATTTTATGAAGTACATTGCATCTTTGTAAGCGACAAAATCATTAACTGGGTGTCTTCTGAATATGCCCCTTGCTTTCTGTTTCTGAGACAGGGCTTGTGAGAGTGTGATTAAAAAAGAAAAATCACGGCTGCATATATGAGACTCACTGCTGTCTCCACACACTCAAAGACTGGGATCTTAGCCTTATTTATATCATCTTTTTTCTCGTTGGGTAGTCCTATATTTTCCCGCTTCCTCCAAGCCCCCTTTGAATTTTGGCACTCTTAGAATGCACTGGCTTCACCTCCATGCCATGGAATAAAAGGAGTTTGTCATTTGTAAATATTTTCAAATTTACCTAATTTCTGTCTCCTATAACAGTGGTTCTCAAATGTAAGTCTGTGTCCAAATCAGCTGGGGGGCTTGGTAAAACTAAGCTGGGCCCTACCCCCTGACTGAGTGTATCTGGGATGGGGCCCAAGATTTGAGTTTCTGGTAAGTTCCCAGGTGGTGCTGATGTGCTTCCTTGCCTCTCCCTCTGAGAACCCTGCCCTGCACACCTCTGCGCAACCAGAGCCACTAAAACCTTGTTCTTTTCTGTTTGCTGACTGTGTGCCTCATCGATCCTGAGGTTGGGCCTTCCTTATTTGCTCTAAATTCTACCCCTTCTATTTTTGTGGAAACATCCTTCATTAATTGCCGACTCTCTGCTGAGGACTCCAGAAAGTAGACCCCTGGAGGTAATTTCAGACACGTGGGAGGATTTGGATTTTTAGAACAGGGGGTGGGCACAGAATCCTTTGCATACAATAGGGTCTGGGGATGACAGAGGACTCAGCCACCAGCTGTGCCCAAGGAACCCTCCTTCTGGTGGAGAGGAAGTCCATGCTGTCTGTGTGACCCCAGGAGGCAGAGGGCCTGATGACTTCAGGGATACTCAGCTGTCCTTGAAGAGAATTACATCTGGACTAAGCTCATCTTTCCTTCCTGTGTGTGACTGGTGGAGAGAGAGTGGGCTCACACTTACAGGGCCTGGGAACCCTGTGTGGACAGGGCCCAGCTGGCTGACCTGTCCAGCACCAGAGAGAATCTCCAGTGATGCCGACCTCCAGCCTGACCAGAGTGGGGATCCAGGATCAACAACTCAAAAAGGGAAAAAGTAGGAAATAAAAACAAAACAGGAGCAATTACCAACTCTAAACTCTCAAGTGAGGACATTTTAAAAAAGTGATGTGTTCTGCTCAAAATGGAATTTATATCTGGGAAAGCAGAGGAAGTAATAGATAAAGCAGAGATAAAGGTGAAAAATAGAAGGAAACAGAGGCCATGAGCGAGAAGGCGTGCAATGTGGAGAAAAGATCCAAGAGCTCCCGTTTCTGTGGGAATGCTGGATGCGCCCAATGAAGAAGGAAATGTGGGATTAGGGTATTAAACCAGAGTTAACTGACTCTGCGAATCTGCGAGCTAGGACGACTGAAATTTTCAAGTAAAATGGGCTTACCAAGTGTCAGAGAGACTAATGAAGGAGATGAACAATCAGAGATTTTCTGGTAAAAATTTACAAATGCAGATATGAAGAGAAATGCCTTTAAAGAAATCTACAAAGGGAGTACAGTTAGAGAGAGAGAGAGAAAGAGAGAGAGAGAGAGAGAAAGAATATCAAGCCATGGCTTTGCTCCTCTCAATTAAGAAACAACTCATTGGTGGAACACTGTTCAGACTTTTCAATAAAAAGGGCTGGTAGGATAGTACACATTTGAGAGAAAGATAAAGATATTTGGTACATTTATGGATGTTGAGAAAACAATATTATGTACCTTCTCTTAAAAAAAGTAGTTTAAAAAGTATCCTCATGAAATTGTAATTAAATGAGAGCAAAGAGAGCCAGGTAGGGCAAGATGGAACACAAGAAGGAGAAGTTTGAGCAGACTTCTTGCAACGTAGGGGTAAGCCTAAATGCATATGATACGTGACTCTAACAGTGAGGAAAAATCCCTTGGGGGATTTTTAGCATGTCTGCTATAAACATTATTATTGATGCACTGTGGATTGCTACAGAAGAATGGATTAAAACAACACTTTTGCTATCTGACAATTTAGCAGATCCAGGCATGGCTTAATGAATTCTTTGCTTGGGCCATGTAAGGCTGATCAAGGTGCTGGCTGGGCTTAAGGAGCTGAGACTTAAATAGGAAAGGATCAGTTTCTAAGCTCCCTTAGTTGTTTGTGGAATTCATATGCTATGGTTGTGGAATTCTTGACAGCTTCCCTGAAATCAGAAATGGTGAGAGTCCCTCTGCTGTTTTAAGTTTCTAACTTTAGGAGAGGCTGGGACCCTTTTAAAAACTTCACCTTGTTAGGTCTGACTCACCTAGGATTAACTCACGGTCAACTGATTAGGCACCTAAACTGCATTTTTAAAATCCCTTAACTTTCTCCCTATGCCACATCCCCCTCTACTTCCTTCCCCCCTTTTCATCCCTCTTTCTTTCTCAGCCAAGTGTCCTTAGAGTTGGTATAGGGAACACCTCTGTTTTCTAAGTTTTTATTCTTTTCTTCACCATCTGCAGTTTGGATCTTGTCCACACCATTCCACTAAAATGGAAAGCTCTGGACCTAATCGAAGACTTCCGCCAATCCCCTACAGCCCCTTTGCCATAGTTGTTAGCAGATCCCTCTTGCTTTAGCTTCTTCAGCTCTATTCCTTCTCCCCCACCTCATTCAAACCTTGTCTTCTGGACATTACGAATGCAGGAGGTGCCCAGGCTTTCCTTCTTGGCACCCTTCTCTCTTCTCTGCCACCATCCAATCCTGTGACCATATCCAGGTCTGAAATCTTGATCCCCAAGCAGACAGACATTCCTGAACTCCACCAACATTTTCTCCGACAATTATGATCAGTCTGGCAATAGATTTTTTCTGGCTTCAGACTTTCCTCTCCCTTATGCTAGATGATAATCTGAAGGGCATGGGCTTTTTTGGTTTTTTCTTTTCTCTCTCTCTCTCTCTCTCTTAATTCTCTGCAGCTCTTGATATGGTGGCTTGCACAAAAGAAATGCTCATAGCACTTTACTGGAATTGAAACTGCTGCTTAACATACTAATTAAATAAAGGAAACCAACTTGAACATTTTCCCAGTAAGTTTCCACTGTGAACCAGGAAATTGTTAGGAGCAAAATGCAAGGAGGGTCTTGGAGCAACCTCCCTTCAAACATGCAGAGTCGCTGACGCTGCCCTCAAAACAAGCCCATGAGAGGGCTTTGGAGACCTTGGTTAGTGCTCGTGACCTCATTTTGTTGAAAAATAAATGATAGCCCCTGCTGTTGTTGATTTTTCTAGTCACACTCATTCTATGATCAATATATCACCTGGAATGTGGAGGGTCAAAAGTTAGAAAGAAAGTATTTCCATTTTCAGTCCTGAAGATATAGCAACAGTAAAACCTTAGACGTTTGAAGTCGCTTATAGCTTTACGATAGAACACAAAGGTGTACCCATCAGTATTGTTTGCACCTTTTTAAATGTCCGTGTTTTTACAGCTGTAATTGAGAGCACTTATGGGTTTGCCTTGTCCTGCTCACATTTAACACCATGTTGCACTTGATTCAAGTGTTGCTGGGATGTCTTACTAGTCCTGCCTTCCGTGGCTCTGTGGAGTTTCCAGGAGGGATTGCTTTCCATTCCCTGGCTACACCTGATGTGAGGCAATTATAAATAATTCTGGAATGAACATCTTTATTCATATCATTTTTAATAATTTTCTGGAGTTTTGTTTTGGGGAGAGGGTGGGAGGTTAGAAATGAAATCTTTGGGTAATGAGTCTGATCACCTTGCCCCTAATTATTTTTCAAATCTATAGAAGTTTACATTGAAAGGATGAGAACTTTCTTTGTGGGCTAGAATTATTTCTCCTGTGTAACAAGTGAACCAGAACTTAAGATTTTGTGCCCCTAACCCTTCTCAAGTGCTGTGATAGATTAAAAAAATGGAGATGTCAGAGTTTTTTCCTTTTCAGACTATTATTTAACCAGAAGTACAGACTGAGCCTGACACACACATGGAAGAGTGAGGTCCAGATGTCCACTGTCAGTTCTGAAATAGATTGAGCTCTGTGAGGGATGAGATACTGGAAAAGTTTACATGGAGGAAATGGGTTTGAAAAAAACTAAGATGATGTCTTAAAGCAAATATTAAATTCAAAGAACGCTTGCGGTTACTTTTCTATACCTGGGTTAGTTTTCCTGGAGATAAAGTAATTTCAGAAAATTAATTGTGACAAGGTTGTGATGATAACGAGAGGTTTATAATGGGTGCAGGCCTCTTTGAATTCTGCTCATTTTAATTCTAAAAGTAACTTCTATAAAGAGTTGGAATGGAGAGCTTTTCAGAAACATTTCCTCTCTATCCCTTAATATGAAAAGTATGAATTTTTATTAGTTTTGACTGAACGACAGTTTATTTTTGCTTGAGACTAAACATAGGTTTCGTAATAGTGCGTGCCACGTCCTTTGCCAGTGGGTGATGCTTGTGTCATTCCAGACTTAGTCTGAAGCGTGGACCTGGTTTCCCCGACAAAACAGGGTGTTTGTGAAGTGGATTTGGAACGGCCGCCTGCTCCTCTGGTGGCTTACCTGTGTGTCAGCCAAAGCGCACTGGCTGTCGCTGCCTGAGGGACAGGACTCTGAGCTGTTCCCGTCTGGGGTGGCCCCTCAGATTGGGGTCCATCAGACAGGAGCACAGATAAGCGACGACCTCACTTAGTGAACTCTGTGACCACGGCAGGCTTCTCAGTGTGGAAGAACTTCCCCTCTGGGGACGGTCAGCTCTCATGAGCAAAGGCTTTGGAACTGGCAGAACTTTGGACAGAAAGTGCCAAGTGAAGACCAGCTTGGGACAGGGGGTGAAAACAGATGCTCTTATCAGAGTGCAAGGGATGCCCCTGTCTCGTGTTGTCTTAGGGACAGGTCCTGGGATGGGGCAATGCAGGAAGGCAGGGCCCCCGAGCCTGAGGAGCGGGGTTGTTTTTTTGGTTTTTTTTTTAAAGATTTATTTATTTATGCATACAAGCTGCGGTGTAGGCCAGAGGTGTGGGGTGGCTAGAGGGTTCACCAGAAACAGAGTGGGGAGCAGAACAGGCAGATTGAGTGAAGTACACTGCTGAGGGGAGCAGTGGGGAGACAGGAGAGGTCTGCTGCGCCATGTGGGAAGCTCCCTGGCTGGGGCTCGAACTCGTGCTGCAGTGGCTGCCGATAGCTTCATAGAGCTGAGACTTAACCCCCTGCATCCCCAGGAAGGCCCTTGAGGGGCAGATTTGGTGGAGGTTTCCTGGGCACTTTGGCCAAGCTCACAAGAGCCTGTTTAGTCTCCATAGTTAAGGAGATGTGTCCTGTTCAGCTCACAAGTGGACAAGTAGAGCAATATAAGAAATACTTTATGTGGGACTAGCAAGGCTCAGCGTATGGGAATGTGCGTCTCCCTGTCTCCCTGTTCTCCGGGGGGCTGAGATGTCTCTGGGGACATCTCCTGGCACGGTCGCGCACACATGAAGCTCAGCTTGGGGCCAGTCTTGCTGCCAGAACACGCTCAACGGTCACATGAAGCTGACAGTCTTATCTTTTGAAAAGAGAAAAATAAAATAACCAAGGATAAAGTGATTGCCAAAAAAAAGAAAATAGCCAGAAGTTTGAAATGGCCTGTTATCTTGGGTGTTTTCATCCTAGAAGTCTCATGGAAGACATTGAAGGTTAAGACGTTTAAATATTTAGCCTAGCACTTGCTTTACAGCCAGATTTGAAAACTGAGGTAATCAGTACATTAACAGCGTCATCATGTGACCGTCCCGCAGGCTAGCCCGGCCGACATGTGACTCGGGACCCAGCAAAGATCATCCAGCAGTTCCTCTTCCCTTCACTCTAATGGAAATCTTCCCCAGGTTCTGGACATTTTTGAGCTTTGGTTGTGCTTCTATTTCCCATTACAGTGGAAAATCTTTTTTGTCATCTGGTTCCCATTGATTAATGCCTGGGGGACTTGGAAATCTGTGACTTCCTATTTTTTGATCTGGAAGGCGTACTCACCCACGGGAAGAATTACCTGTTTCGTGCCCATCTTGAGATTAGTCGGCGCTTGCGTGTCCTGGCTTGTGAAGGATGGTGAACGTCGGGGAGACTCACTCCCTGTCTCTGGCGCCTGGCATCAAGGTCGCCGTGGCGTCTCACCAGGCAGGCGTGGCTTTGGGTGGAGGTTCCAGGAAGGAGGGACACAGCTGAAAGGCCTCCAGAAAACATCCGACATACTGCGGTTCGTGGGTGGGGGTGAGGGACAGCATCAGAGGGGTTGAAACCATCCCTCCCACCCACTAGACCAGGCTCAGGGGGTGTTGTTTCTCTTTCCTCTTACTCTTTTCCCTCCATCTCGAGCCCACATCTCAAGGCCTTGGAAAGAAACGAGAGAAGAATCCCAGCAAGACCAATTCCAGCGGGTGAAGGGTGAGTCACTGGGTGTGGCGGCTCCTCGCTCCACAGGAGCTGAGCCGCCAAGTGAGAGCGAATCCAGTATGGCCAGTCAGCCGGTGTTGTGTTGGCCGGAAGCTGCTTGTCCTGGCGGCTGCCGGGAAGGGATGAGCATATCGTCCTATCCATTCTTGTGCAGACTCTAATGTGATTTATCTTCCTCTCCAAAGGGCAGGGCCAACGCCAGGGAGATGAGTCCATTCAGCCATCTTTTGACTCGCCAGTGACTCAATGGCAGAAATCTCACCTTTGGAGCAGCAGTGGCTTTTTCAATGATTTTATGGAAGTGTAAAATAATAGACACTCATCGTAAAAAAAATGCCAACAGAGGAATCCATTCCCCTCTCAGTCCCATTTCATAAGTGTTTGCACACGTGGACTTTTATTTTTGATACCATCGGGAAGCTGTTTTGCGGTAAAGGCTCTTTAAGTGCCTCAGTTTGTTCCATGGGAGCCGAGCTGCAGACATTGTGTAAATTTCCCTGGAGAGTCTGAGCTCACTCCCAGCAATGGGTCCTGAAGATTTTGGTGGTTTCCAGTCCCAGCCAGCCTTTGACTAGGTTCTGGCCTTGGTGTCCTTGTCTCGAGAATGGGGGTGTCGGGGTGTGTCTCATGCATGGTCGTGAGGGTCGAGTGAGGCGTGGAGCACCGATGAGGGCGTGGAGCAAAGCACAGTCCCTGCACCCCGAGTAGGGGAAGGCGAGCCCTGGGCTTGAGGCTGAGCCCTTCCCGGAAGGTGGGGGCTCTTCAGCCTTAGGGCCGCCACATCAGTTGTATGGATGTTTATGAAGACTTACTATTTTCTGTTTCTTGTAGAGAGTAGAAAACACGTTTCACTGATACATTTTCTTTCAGGATTTTAACTTTTGAATCCCCAGCAGTAGGGTTTGAGGTCAGAGAGAGCCCAGGTTAAAAGACCTCGGGGTGGGACCTGTGAGGGGAGAGTTTGTTGTTTTCTCCTAAGCTGTGTTTTTACAACAACTCAAGAGCAGACACGAACATATGTTTGTGCACACACCACGCACGTGCGCGCGCGCGCGCACACACACACACACACACACCCCGGAATCTGCCTTCACCTTTGCTTTCAGAGGCCTCAGAAGCTGGCCATTCCCCTCTCTCCCTCTCTTCCTCCTCCCTTCCTTCCTTCCCTCCGGCAGTAGAAACTTTATTAGACAATAATAATGTCTTCTTTAATAACACCCATTAAAAACATATGAATTTAGGGCCTCCCCGGTGGCGCAGCGGTTAAGCGCTGCGCTGTGGAGCTGTCGGCAGCGGCGACGCGAGTTCGACGCCCGGCCGGGGAGAATCCCACATGGTGCGGCAGACCTCTCCTGCCTCGCCCGCTGCTCCCCTCAGCAGTGTATTTCTGATCTGCCTGTTCTGCTCCCCGCTCTGTCTCTGGTGAACCCTCTCGCCGCCCCACGCCTCTGGCCTGTACCCCAGCTTGTATGTATAAATAAAAAATA
>PVIJ01013324.1:0-45610 GCA_004024925.1 Scalopus aquaticus
AAGGCAAAAGAGACATCTGCATAACTATGGGTGGACAGCCTTGGGCCAGGAATGGCTGACCAGGCCTTCCTTACTCCTCTGAGTCCAGCCTCGTCCTGCTCCTGAGTTGAGCAAGCCCTGGGCCCACAGCCAAGAGGCCACAGCATGTAGAGCACCCGTGAAAAGACTCCAAGCGGGTTCCCCTAAAGACAGAGGAGCGGCAGGAGGCGAGGTGGCCTGGCCCCGCCCTCTGCCATCCAAGGGGTGATTTGGAGGGAAGTTTCCTCCCAGAGTTGGTGTGGCAGAGATGTCTCCCCAGAGGTAGGTTGGCTGGAAAGTGGAGGCCTGTGTTTAATCCAGGGGGTACTAAGTAATTTAAACTTGCCCGGAGAGGTCTGCCTTCACCCTTGGCTTCTGGGAGGTAACTGCCAAACCCCTGGAATGTGAAGCCTGCTAGGAGTGCCTGTGTTTGCCTGGGGGCCTTAGGCCAGCCAGATAATGATAGTGTGATTTAGGGAGGAGACTTTGAGCCACACAAACCTGCTTTAGGGTGCAGGCTGTGGGTCCCAGGGCAGCTGCTCCAGCTCTTGAGGAGCTGGAAATTGAGTTCAGCCTTCAGTCCTGAGTGTGGGTTAGACCCCAAGGCTGGGGTGATCTTCCTTTTGGAAGTGTTCATTTTGTCACATGCCCTTGAGGGCATAATGGCACTCTTCTAGCCCACACGGGGACAGGACATTTGGTGGCGCTGTCCTGTTCCCTCCTGGACTCTCACATACTCCCCTTCTCTCAGCTGATTTTCATCTTTAATAAACCGTAACTGTGAGCATAGAAATGCTGGGTGAGTTCTGTGGATCTTCCTAGGGAATGACGGGAACTGGGGGTGTTCCAGCCCCGCTGAGCCTGAAATTGGTGTCGGAAGTGAAGAGGCTCTTTTAGACCCTGATACTGTAAGTTGGAGGTTGGGTCTCCCCTGGAGTCTTTTTCCTGAAACAAGGTGTAACTCACATGGTGAGGGCTTATTCGAAGAATTACACAGTGGGCCTTGTCTTCCCTAACAGACTACTAAGTTATTCTCACTTCTCAACCACACAACACCCATTTTCTCTTAAATGACTCCTCTACAAATGAGCAATGTCTTCTTATCTTCAGCTGATAAAAGTTTTTAAAGCAGGGGCCTCTCTGGTGGTGCAAGGGGTTAAGTCTCAGCACTAGGAAGCTATCGCAGCCACTGAAGCAAACGTTCGATCAAGACCACGGAGCTGACCCACCTGGCGCAGCAGACCTCTCCTGTCTCCCCACTGCTCCCCTCAGCAGTGCATTTCAGTAGATCCGGCTGTTCTGCTCCCCACTCTCTCTGGGGAGTCCTCTCACCCCCCCCACCCCCACCTCTGGCCTACTCCCCAGCCCTTGTATGCATAAATAATCTATAAAAAAGTTTTTAAAGCATTTTTATTAAAACTTACATGCTCAGGTGAAAAGAAACTGCCTAGTTTTTGAATAGTTTGAAAACATCAGTTTCCTACCTACAAACTTCCTTGACACAACACAGATTCCCTGGGAATGGTGAAAGGTAAAAGCGGTAACACGCAATGGATTCCCAGTATACCTTAGTTCCCATCGTGTTAGTTTGCTGTGGTTGCCTTAGCAAAGTACCACAAACTGGGTGGCTTAAGACAACAGAAACTCATTGTCTCAAAGTTCTTGAGGCCAGAAGTTGAAGACCCAAGTTTCAGCCAGGCTGTGCTTGCTCTGAAAATGTGCCTTTCCCTGGCTTCTGGTGGCTACAGGCAATCTCTGGTGTTCTTTGGCTTGGGACTGCATCACCCAATCCCCCATCTTCACATGGAATCGCCTCTGTGTGTCTGTCTCTTCACAGGGTGTTCTTTTAATTGAGGACACCAGTCCTCTTGGATGAGGGGTCATCCTAGCCCTGTATGTCTCCACCTTAGCTAATGACATCTGCAGCAACCCTGTCTCCACACAAAGTCACATCTGAGGTCCTGGGAGCTAAGCACTCTACCCATAACACCACCAATGTCTCCTTTCTGGAAGGTGATGCTACGGAGGTGAGCTCCTGAGCTCAACCTCTTCATCTGTGAAATGGGTAGAATTATCCCACTTTCTCCCAGTCTGGAAAGCGATGGGAAGGGATGATGGGTGGGTGGGTGGGGGGATGATGGATGGGTGGATGGATGTCCACAGCTCGACAATGGACATTGGACACACAGCAGCAGAATGATAGCTCCTGTCTTTGTGAGAATTGGCTCCAAGCAGGATATTTTCTTAGGCATTTACATTCATGAGAATCTGTGCTGTGCCATAGCTTCCCTCACCTGTCCTTTCCCGTCCTGCTGCCACCAGGTGCTGGGGGAGCCAGGAGGAGCCCAAACCAAAGGCGCATTGTTTTCATCAGCTCCTGGGCACAGTCAGCGCGCCCAGACAGTCTCTGCTACACCTTGCCTTTCTCTGTGTCTTGACTTCGGGCTGATCTGAGAGCCTTTTGTTCAAGCTCATAATTATTCAGTGACTCAGTAGCCCACAAGCTTTTCCCGTGGAGCCAGACAAGACCAGCAAGCTCGCAGGGCCACCTGTTCCCAGTCATTTCCTGTGTGGGCGGCAACTTCACAGGGCTGAACTCTGAGTTACGGTAAAAATGGCTTCAACCCCTGGCGCTCGGAATTGTTGAAACGAGATGGGATCTCGCTTGATTATGTTCTGGCCAAACACATTTCATTATGGTTCTTTGCATATATATTAAAAACCCTCCACCCTCCCCCTTAAGAAACAAATGTTCCCAAGGGGCAGATAGCACGCCCTCAGGAGGCAGCGTTGCTGTCACAGAGAAACACATGGGTGTTGCACCCAGCCCATCAGTGCCCTCAGCATGAGTGCAAGTGTGATAATTAAGGATGTGAATTTGCTCCCATGGAAGCAACTGAAGGGGGGTTCGAGACTATTCATAGCTTTTAAGTCCTACATTACTCCAAATTGGAGTTTTGCAGACAGTCTAAATGAATCAAATACTCTGTTCACACTACACTTAAATTGGCCAATGGACTGGAAAGAAAAACGAGCCCAGTTATTTATGTCGTGTAGACAGAATGCAAGTTGGTTGACTGGTTATTTCCATACCACAGTGAGCCTCTGTGGGCATTTGCACTCTGAGTTTAGCTGCCACGTTTTCCCATGAAATAACTGTTCCTCGTTTTCACCCACCTTGCCGCCCTTCACCTATATTTCTGATCTTGTGGTAGATCATTAAGTTCTTAGGTCAAGATTAAACTTTTAAGGAATTTCTTCATGGTTGTAAAATGCCATGCATTCTCTCACTATTGGAAACTTTAAAATGGAGATTGTATATGAAGAAAAGGAAAATTAGCCACAGGTCCACAGCCTAGGACAAATGACCCTGAATTTCATTTACCCAATTCTAATTGATGAACATTTGGATGACTTTAGTCATCCAACATTTGGATGTATTTAGTCTTCAATAATTCACATTATAGTATAGATATAGTATAGATTTTATTGTATTTGATAGCAATAACACAATAGTGTTATGATCCAGGATTACTCTTAACACTGACATATATTTGTGAAATGTTGTTTAGTGATGCTTAATCATTTTTCAAACTTTTGTTGCTTTGTCCTTCAGTAAAGAGGGCAGTTTTAGCTAGAGATGCAAATGCATTAATCATAGAAATACAATCACAGCAGACGATATCACCATAGGATTCAGGAAAAGATGTAGTGTAGAGGTGAAATTCTTGTCCCAACCACAATTGTTCGAGCTTTAAAAATAAAACAAACCATTCTTATGCTACGTCAGCTGGTCCCATTAAACCCACTCTTACATTTTCACCAGAGATCAGCCCCCACGAATAGCAAGGTTGAGTGAACCGTGTCTCCTGGTGCACTTACGTGGATTTATTATGCAGAAGGTCAGTCTGCACGACCAAGTCTCTCATATAACTTTTTAAAAAGTGTTTCTGTCCCAACTGCTGCTTGTCCTGAAAACTTATATTTTGTTTTTCTGAAGCTCAAAGTTAACTTGAGGTCCTATATTTGATTTGGGAACCCTATAGAGGCAACTGGTGGTTTACAACCAGCATTTGTGTCACATGAGCTGTTAAATATTTTGACCATCACTCCCTGCAAGCCCCAAACCACTTTGTCTTTTGAGAAGCCTACTCATGTCTCAGCAAAAGAGACAGTCTAGAGAGGAATAGACAAGTCCAAGTGGCAGGAAGATGGTGTGCCTTTGCAGAAAGAACAGAAATTAGAAACTTGATGATTTGACTAAAGCATGAACTGTGTGACGTTGTGCTAGTTACTTAACCACTCTGAGCCTTGATTTACTGATCATCAAAATGAGGCTAATAATGTGTCCAGTGATGATGAATAAAGCAATGCCTATTTTCTCATAGCGGACTCTCAACCAAAAGAAGATGGGATCTCCTATCTACACTTATAATTTAGTCAGAGCTACTAAAAATGCTCAGCATTTCAGCTCCGGCCCTTATCCTGTCCACCCACACCTCCCATGGACCCAGGGGCTGAAGTATCAAAGCTGGCGTCAAACACACATTTTGGTGTTGGTAAAGGCAGTAACGAGCTCAGGAAAACATGAAGTTCCCTAGGGCAGGGTGCAGACCTCAAGGGCAAACTAGCCCTTTTGTGTGCTAGAGCGACCTTGTTGGTCTCATTCAGTCATTAGCCTTGCATTTTGAGGGGGTACTTCCAAAGCCCAAGTATTCCCTCAAAGAATACTGGGGCAGCACAGGACTAAGCTCTGGGGATCCTGCCCCCCGAGGCTGATGGTCTAGTGGGGTAGATGGCCACTGAGCACGAGCTCCCTCGGGTCAGCCTTTAGCGCAAATCATGAGATTGTCACAAGAGCAAAGTCCAGGTGTGTGAGGGTAAAGCAGGGAAGCAGCAGAGAGCATAGCCTGTCCTCTGCCGGTTCTCGCACCTTCTTTCCTCCTTCCCCCAGCCAGGCAAATGCTCTGTTGACGCAATGCTGAGAAAAAAGATTGGGTAAAAGGAGAATGGGAATATAAAAAGCGGGATAAAGGGGGTACGTCCTTTTTACTGTTGTTTCTGCGTGTTTATATAAAATGGTCCTTTCAACATTGACAGAGCTTTAAAGTATAATATAAAAAATAGCACTTTGTACTTATTACAGTGCCTTTCATCTCAGACTCCCTTGTAAGCCCCGTAGACGTTACCTCACCCGGTCAGAACACTCCTCAAAGGGAGGGGAGGAGAGGTCTTACCCCCATTGCAGAGATGGAGAAACTGAGGCCTGAAGAGGTGAGAATGGGGTTGGATTAAGGGTCAATCTGTCGGGTCTTGTCTCTGGCTTTGGCATTGAAGAAGCGTGTGACTTTGTGTGACAGCCTTCAGTTCTTTGGGGTGGGGCTGGAGTGGTTGACCCCCGTATTCTGTGCAGTTTTAATAACATGGGATAGTGTCAGGGGGATTGGGCAAGGGTCAGAGAACGAGAAAATGTAATTCAAGTTTGTACCACGGATGTCACCTTCTTAACATTCCTGCAAGAAGAGTGCCCACGAAGACCTCTGGAATGACTGATGGTAGAGGTAGAGATCTGCTAGGGTAGCCAGCTGGGCATGGCCCAAAATGCCCAAAAATCAGGATTGTTGAAATGCTTTTAATGACCCAGATTCACAGGACCCACCCGGGCTTGCTTGCTGTCTTCACATTTCCAGGCCAGAGGTCTGGTGAACAGTTAGAGAAACCACAGCCCAAATCTGAAGAAGCAGCATCCACTTAGATCAGTGGTCTCAAGCCTGGCTTCCCAGTGGGATTACCAGGGAACTTGAAAAATAATGGTGCCTGGGCCCCACCCTAGCCATTTTTATTTAAATGGTTTGGAGTATGTCCCAGGGGTCCAGAAATTAAACATATCCCCAGGGGATGACAACGGGGCAGATCTATGGCATGCTCTGCCCCAGGCAGGTACAATGGGTGGGTTAGACAATGCCAGTCTCACAGATAACTGTATCCCGAGAGATGGGCGGGAATGGGGGGGGCGGGACCCCAGCCTTCAGGTCTACTTCACCTAAATGACAAAGGAGTAGCTGAAGAATATTTAGAAATCACTAAAACAATGAATAATCCAGTACAAAAATGGTCAAAACTCAGAAATATGACATTAACACAAAAAGAAATTCAGATAACTGATAAAAACATACAGGTATATGTGACTTCCTTCATAAAGTCTACAAATCAAAATACCAGTGAATTGGTGCTATCCACCCATCAAATTATGAATAATTAGATGATTGATAATATCCATTCTTGGGGAGGATGTGATTTCTGATGAGAAGGAAAATTGACATTTTCTTTTGGCAGGACATCCAACAATATATACTAAAATTCTTAAGTTTTTTGCATACTCTGACTTTAAAGAGAGGTGTGCGGAAAGATATTTTTGCAATCTGGGATTGTTTGCCAGATCAAACATTTAGAAATAATCCACACACCCATCAATAGAGTATTGATGAAACCAACTTTTTAGGTCCACACAATAGAGTGCGTTACAACTACCAAACGTTGTATTACAGGATCACATGTATTGACGTAGAAATATGTTCCGTATTTATAGAGTTCAAATTTGCAAAGTTGCTAAACCCTGTATCACAGTGCTCACTGTTTACACGGATGAGTGAGTCTGCATGCATTGACAGCTAGGTTTGCAGCTCAGACTGGGTTTTGCCAAAGGTGAATAACTATCCTGATTTCCTCAGGGACTGAGGGTTTTCCCAGGATGCAAGACTTTCCATTTTAAACCTGGGACACCATGAGCCAACTGGGATGACTGATGGCCTTGTCTAGGTACTAACTAGCTCTATGACTTTGGACATGTTTTTTCATCATTTCGGTACATATTCCTTTCTTGACATTGCTATGACTAAAAATTTGTACTTCCTTTTATATTAACAATATTTCTGTTTGAGTGATAAGATTGTAGGCATTTTCAAACATCTCCCACATTTCTTTGGAGTACATAACCAAAATTTTCACAAAATAAATCATAAAGACATTTCTATTAAAAATAACTCCTTGGGTCAATTGAGTTCTATTTTCAGAATCAAGGCAGTGGCAGATGATTGTAAAGAAGTGTTTCCATAAAATATCAACCACAGATATTTACTGCAGATCATGAGCTGACCTACAGAGGGAACCATGGGCACTCCACTCCCTCCCCACAAACACAGCATCTTAGACCAGAAATTGTAAACAAAGACACAAAAATGCACTCCTTGTTCATGGGAAGGGCAATAATCCCAAGTATGGATTCATTGTCCTTTAGATTTGAATACAGAATGATTTATTTTGTGCCCCAAATTTTGGGAGGTCTTTTATGAACAATTTTCAAAGTAAGTACATCTTATTTGAAAATGCTCACCTTGAAAGTTTCAATATTGATCATCTTTACTTTTTTTTTTTTAAAGACTCAAGTTGTGAGACTTGTGTTGATGGTATTATAATAGTTTACCAAGAGGAATCCAACTGACAAGTTAAGAAGTCAGACTAGTTTTTGGTCAAGCCAAATGTGCTTGGTTTGGTTAGAGATGGTGATGGGTGAGGAGAAGTAGCCCCAATTCCTATGCTTGAGCCATGGCCTGGAAGGTGGATAGAAATGAATGATACATGTCTTAGAAACATCAAGATTGTAATTTTGGCATGCATGAAATGGAAGTGGTGCCTTTAATGCATTGAATGTCCTGACTTCCCCTAGAGTAAGTATCCCTGCCAATTCTTCACCTGTCCCTCAGCAGCTGCAGAAGTTGGAGAAGTCTAAAAAAAACAAGAGAAACCTCAAGGCCGCGTTCTGCGGAGACCTGGCTCCCCTCTTCTCAGCAGCCCAGGCCATGCCCCTAAGCCGATCGCCTGGATAATACACGCTTGTTAGAAATTCCCCATCTGTTCCAGTGTCCTTCCAAACTTCTTATTCTTTGTGCTCTGTTCTCCAATTCAGGAAAAAGAAATGACAGTGCCGAAAGCACTGACAGATCCACCTTGGAAATGCCTTACTCCCTTCTGTGTCTGGAAATTACACCTGGATTCCAAGACATCCTTCATTGCTTCTGACGCGGGGATTCGCAATGAACATTCATGGCGTGATTCCCAGACAGGGGTTCCTGACAGGCATAAACCGGAATATTCCTGTTGCAGTTTTATAAATCATTTTGTAGGAAGATGATAAACTTAATACTATTCAACAGGATATTTCTCCTTCTCTAAATGTAGTTCTCCAAATTTATATTAATGAAGCAAAAGAGGTTGCAAAATCTCCCTCTCTATATTCACAATCTCCTTCTTGCTGGCAGGCTGCCCGGGTGAGGCAGAATCAGATCCCAGTCTGAGCTGTCGGAAATGCGACTATCCCTGGCTAATGAGTAGCTCTAGACTCTTCCTGTCTGAAATGCACTTTTCCCCCAGAAAGATGAAAACACCAATTGCATTTCCCAATATGGGCAATTAAATGCATTGGGTGTAGCATCCCTGGATGCTCTGGAAAACTATATACTGATCCAAACATCAGCGCCTTAGACACCGCTGTGGCCTTGCAATCATTTGGGGACAGACCATTGGGTAGCACGCTTGTGTACCTACTTAAGGCTTTGAACTAATTTTCCTGTATCACCCACTTAATTTGTTAAAATAGAGCTATGTGTCAAGATCACAAAAATGATCCCACCCTGGATTGCCTTCCCAATCCAGTCTCTTAAATATCAGACTCCACTGAACCTTGGCCTCAGTCGTGGTCTTAGGTCTACCACTGACAGCAGATTCCGGACCACTTTTGTAACAACTTCTGTGTGTCTGAGTGATTTGGTTTCCTTCTTTTGTTTCTCTTTTCATTCTTTTCTTATCTTTCTTCTTTCCTTTCTCTTATAGACAACTGTGTGAGTCTGCTTAAGCTGCCATAACAAAACATCCCACACTGGGCAACCTAAATGACAGAAGTCTGTGTCTCACGGTTTGGAGGCTGAGAGTCTGAGATAAAGCTGCCAACCAGTCTGGTCCTTGGCTTACTCGTGGTCACCTTCTCCCTGTTTCCTTGAGTGGCCAAGAGACTCTGTAATGTCTCTTTTCATAAGGACACTAATCCTGTCTGGTCTGGGCCCCAGGCTTATGACCTCCTGTAATCTTGTTTACCTCCTATCCCCAAATTACCAGTAACATGAGGGCTAAGGCTTCAACATAAGATTCTTGGGGAAAAGGGAACATAAAAACCCATTTAAAAAACCCATAGTGGGCCTCCCTGGTGGCACAAGGGGTTAAGTCTCAGCACTATGAAGCTATCAGCAGCCATTGCAGCACGAGTTCAATCCTCAGCCAGGGAGATTCCCACATGGCACAGCAGATCTCTCCTGTCTCTCTGCTGCTCCCCTCAGCAGTGGATTTTAGTAGATCTGCCTGTTTGCTCCCCTCTCTGTGTCTGGGGAATCCTTTCACCTCCTACACCTCTGGCTTGCACCCCAGCTCTTGTCTCCATAAATAAATAAATCTTTAAAAATAAATAAATAAAAAACCCATAGCAACAACTGATTAAATAAGTGAAAATGGTCTATTTATTTTGGGGTGTACTTTTTGGACAGAGACGCTTCTCACACCGCTTCACGTAGCAATTGCCAAGTCTTGCTGATGTGACAGGCCAGCACAATGGGCCAAGACTCCCTTTTCATCTGTACCCTTTTCTGCTTCTGAGTCCATGACTATATGTTGTATGATTTTTATAATCTGTTCCTTTTTGTAAACAATAATTACATTTCTCTCAAATAATTATTAACAAGTAGATCCAGGAATTGCACAAAAAACGCTTGGGGAGGGCCTGGCACAGAGGAAGCGCTCACTTCTAGCCACTATTCACATCATCATCATCATCAGCCCCTCTCCTCCTCCCAGCCCCTCCACACTAGTTAACAGAAGAGTAAAAGCTTCATATGTAATGAATTAGTTAAGAAGCGCAATTTTCAGCACTTCTCGATGAAAGAAAATCTTAAAGAACCCTACTGATTAGGTGCCACACATTTACATTCTCCAGAGGAAAGCTGTCCAGACTCCCAACCATCAGCTCCCACCTCCATGGATACCCGTGCCCACGGAGCAAGACGGGCCTCTCAAAGCTGCTCCCACCCCTATGGTGACTCTGCAGTCATCTGCAGGAAGTGCCACCAATAGGACCAGTCCCAGACATGAACGCAAGACAGACCAAAGCCCGCTGTAGAGCTATAGGAGAAAAAAAATGCCACCAGCAAACATTTGGTTCTTTTAAGTAAGTTTTTCTAAAAACATTGGACATTTGTAATGCCCACAAACACTTTCTCCAGAGCTACTTCCAGCACACACTCATAATATTTTCATGACTAATCTTCGAGAGAGAGAAAATACAACCATAACTACATCACACTCCCTCAACCAAATCTGTGATCTTTTTTCGGTTAGGGAGGGCTGGGCCCAGGGGAGAATTGGGTGGGATGGAGAGAGAAGGTTCTTTGTCTGGACTTTGTAATTGCTCAGGGGTTTTACCAAAGAAGCAATTCCTTTCATTCATCCACCATGTATCACCTTGAGCTCTTATCCACTAGAGATGTAGTAGATCAATGATGTAATTCTACAGTTATTTAAGGATAGTGATTCTTTTATTCTCACAATGGGTTTGCTGAAAATTAAAAGAAGCCTGCAGTCATTTATTTTAATCTCTCAAGATTGTTTATTGTTCCTACAAGTCAGGACGGCCCCATCTTTGGAAGGCATATTCCAGGCGAAAAGTTGATAAAATGATCGCATTGTTAGCTGGGTGGGGTTTTAACAAAATAGACTCATTGTTAATGGGCTTTTAAGGTAACACTTTATATTTTACCTGTGGTCTTTCTGAAATTTATGGATGGTCATTTGGTGTAAATAATAACAAGGTTAACTTTAACAACTTTGCCATCACTGAAAGTCAGGAAACCCCTACAAACTGTAAACGTCAATAATAGAGTCTAGAAAATGTTCACTTCCCTACAATTCCCTTCCCATGTGCTGCCACAAAGCTCTTTGGCCTTCATGTCATACATAAATTAAGGAATAATATATGTGCTTAATATGGTTTCTTTGGATATTATAAGCTTCCCCCTCTCCCACTATAATTAATCACCTTCCCATGTGTGATGGAAACTGTAAAATGACTTTCCCTTGGGTTATAAAAGCATCCCAAGATTGTCAGCTTTTGGTTTTCAAACTCTTTGATCTACTTTGAGTATGAAAGGTGTAGGATCCTTGAACTGGGTGTGTGGCTTCTGCCCTATGGTGTAAGGAAGCAAGTCAATTTGCCCCTAATGTTTTATGTCCTGAGCTTTTTCATTTAGAGGGAAATTTAATATACAACAGTTACCTGTAGAGTTAATTCTCCCAAATGTTCCTTGTTTAAGAGGTATGGATGCCCCACATATCCACTGTTTTATTTCTTTTTAAAATAAGACTGTCTAAGCCTTTTTCCTAGAATAAGAGTGCTGTGTTTTGTCAAGGGAACAGTATCTCAATATCCAGCATTTTCAGTTCATTTCCTACAAATTAAAATTCCCATATCTCAATTTCCAAATATAGTTCTTTGAACAGCAAATTGGTGGAGTTAGAGAAGACCTTCCTTTCCCAAGAGCTGATTCTCCTCCTTAGGAAATTTAACGGGTCTCTCAGTGAACAGAAGCAACAACTGTTAAGCACCAAGGGAGTGGTAAGGTCTTCAAAGTTTGCTTCATTTTGATGAGGACCTTCCAGCTTCAAGTCTGGTCTAAGCCACTATAGTGTTTACAGTTTTTAAAATTCACAATAAATACCCTCCAAGCCAAATAATTTTTTAATCCAGTTGTGATGAAACCTATCAGAAAAAATGACTAAATGAATTTTAAAAAGTTCTAAATGTTCTAAATGTTCTCACCTGTTATTACAGATGCGAGTAAAAGATATGATTCCCTCAATGCAAGGTCAGGCCTTGAATGTGTAGGGGAGAAATTAATTGAACCATGGCCCAGCCTCAGAATCCATCACATCTCTGAAGATGAGTATTAGGTGGGATGGGGGAGAATGTGTCTGAGATATTAATATTTTTAAAAGTCTCATTGTGCTTTTCAGGTTACGATTGTTTTGCTACATTTGCTCTGCCAGAAGAAAGTCATATTCTATCAAATAGCATAATTCCAGTGGAATGTTGGGTTGGGAAAGTGAGTCACATGAGATATTGTGCAGTGATGCCTTTTCCTTTCTTGTGTCCTGAAGTTCTACCCATTCCAAGTGTCTCTATACTTGGCACAGACTAATTAGCACTGAGTCTCTTATTAGTCCTAGGATGTTCTCCTGGGTCTCACACAAGTCTGCGGGAGGAAGACTGTGTAAAAACTCCTTTGGCTTCCCTTGAACTCCTGGCTTCCCTTGAACTCCTGGGAGGTCACTTGAGAAAACACAGTTACAGAGATATGTTAGGCCTCTTTATATCCAGTACTTGTTTTCAAAGAGCTTCAAGAGTACTCATGGTACTATATAAATCTTAGGTTGTTAAGTCTGCTCTTGGACTCCATGAAATATGCCTTCAGAAATATTCTCTAACACTGCAGAAAGCTATTGAATACATATTCATATTCAGTCCATTCAGAGCTTGGTGACCTTTAGGTGCACTCCCCAAAGATGAGAGAAGATACAGAAGTAAACTAGGAAATGCCACTCGCAGACACAGTCAATCCATTCATTTCTTGTTTTTGAAGTAATCAACTCTTGAGCTAAGAGTTGAGAAATTCTATTCAGATGCAGACATTCTTTCAGTAGTAAGAATGTGAATGATTTCCAAGTTATCCACTCTACAGTTCTCACTAAGTGGAATAATGCAATAGTTGCTGTAGGCAAAGTCAAGTTTGTGATTTTCATATAACAAACTTCTGATTAAATACTCAATGGATTGTGTTATCAGCTATGACCTTCATCTGACCTGTTGCTCCAAACTAGACAGGAAGAGAGATGGAGTGGCCTTAGGGAAAACAAAGTCTACAGCAAGTAACTCTGAACTGGAGTGTTAAGAAATCTGTCATGAAATCTACTTGTGATTTTAGACATTTTCTTGTCTCCTCTGTGTCTTATTTTCTCATTCTGTTACAAAGATGTAAAAAAATTTACAATATCCAATAGTAGAAAAGATGTTGAATTGAGTAAAAATGTTGTATTAGGATGGACCCTCAAGAGCATTATACTTAATGAAAGAAAGAAACCTCAGATAGTTACACATAGTTTGATTCCATTTACATAACATTATTGAATGGATGAAATTATAGAGATTAAGAACAGATTGGTGCTCGCCAGGGGACAAGGATGATGGGTACAGATATAAAGAGCAACATGAGAAGTGGTGGTGGTAGAATTGTTCTGTATTTTGGTTGTGCTGTTAGTGACATGAATCTATAAACAAGACAAGGTTGCCTAGAATCACACACACACACACACACACACACACACACACACGTATGAACACACAAGAAAATGGTAAAAACAAGGTTTGCAGTCTACTGACTGGTATTGTACTGATAGCAGTTTCTGATCTTGTTATTATACTTTGATGTCATCATTGGAGAAAGCTGGATGAAGGGTATTCTTGGATGTCATATATTATTTTTAAATTTTTGTTAGTTCACAAAAAACACATTTGGAAATGTCATTATGTACTTGTAACAAGGTGTGTTCTTGACCAATCCTATGTTCCCTATGTGTAGATCACAAGGAAAAATAGAAGTAAAAATATTTTTTTTAAAAAGCAGTGAAAGAACAGCAATCGTGACATGGAGTGGGGTGAGTCACAACAAAACCATCAAACAGATTTCCTCTCTTATAACTTAACTTTGCATAAGCATGAATACAATGGTTCCTTGTTTAATACCACTTTGAACTTAAAAGCAAAGTTCTTCGGGACAGGCTTTTGAAATCTAAGCCTTTTGTAAGTTGAGATGCCATGGAACATTTGTTCCATGGGCTGCTTCTTAAAAACAAAGGAATCTGTAGTAAAATAAGTTTAGAAATACTGAGATTAAACATATTTTTTTCCTGGACCTCTTTTCACAATAATCATTAAAAAAACATATTTTTGAAAAAATAGACTCCAGATTTCTACTTCCCAAATAGTAGACTAGGTGAACCAGGTGATATGGACTCTCAGATGCAGACAAACAGGAAATTGGATAAAGCACACACATCATCATCATCATCACCATAATCATTACCTAACTGAAAGCATTGGATTGCTATCCGTGTGATGAAGAATTACAAGACCAAAATCCAGGACAAGACAGAAACACAGAGTGATGGTTTCAGCATTTTGGGGCCATATTTCACACTAATGCTGAGTGGCATTTTGGAAGAGTTAGCTAAAAACTTGAAAATATATTTAGAACTTTTGCCAAACTCCCAAGCTGAGTGTGAGAGAAATAGATGTTCAGAGCTTGCCTAGACTCAAGACTTGATAAACTCTCTTGCTCTGATTTGAGACAACTCAGTCCTACATCCTAGGAGTCAGAGTGGATGGGAACTAAAACAGCTCTACAAGAGCAGAAACCTCCTGTGAGATCATCTTGATTCTTCAAATTGATCTTAAAATGCTGGTGCTTCTAGCCACCTGCTGCAACAGGAGATCATCTTTTAGAAAGATGTTACATTAAATAAATAAATTAATTAAATGTTACAATTAAATTAAATAAATGTTAAATAAATGTTACAATTTGTCCCATATGTCAGGCAGTCACTCAAAAATATCAAGGTGTAGGAGAGATTAAACAATAGGGAAAATCCAGAGGAACTCCAGGTACTAGGTCCTAACCACAGCGTTTAAAATAGCAATACTTACTGGGTTAAGGAAATATAAAAAATAGTGAAGTCTTCTGAATAAATGAGAACTGTTAGGATAATTAAATGAAAATCTTAAAATTGAAAAAAGCAGTAGCTAAAATTGGAAAAAGTGGAGGGACTAAAGCATATTAAAAAATAAGAAAGAACCCATGAATTGAAAAATAGATTATGCCCAGAAAGAGGCATATGGAGAAAATTACAGAAGAAAGAGTAAATGACTGAAGAAATACAGTGAGAAGATATATAATATGTGTAATACGGTTCCTTCTGGCAGAGAAAGAAAGAGAATGGTGAAGACACGTATACGAAGAGGCACTGATTGGCAATTTTCCAAACTGGCAGAAAAGAATCAAGCCACAAATTCAGGAAGCAGAACAAATCCACAGACAATAGTGTCAGAAACATGGCTGAACACCAAAGACAATGAGGAAATCATAAAAATGACCAGAGAAAGAAACATTCATTACAAAGGAGAGAATGGGATTGACAGCTATTGCCACAAAAATAAAATAAAATACCTAATATAAAAATTCAAATAATAAAATTTTAAAATAAAAGAGTATTGAATAGGTTAGAATAAAATAGGTAAAATATAAACTGATAAAATTTTTAAAATAATAAAAGAAAATAATTAAAAATAGAAAGTGATGAAATAAAATAATTAAGGTGAAATAAAACATAGAAATAAAATTAAAAATACAATCATTAAAAATACAATCATTTAAAATGATAATAATAGAACATAAAACATAAAAGTCAGAAGGTAATAAAAGAACATTTTCCAAGTGTTCTGAAAGTTAATTTTCCAACCTAGAATCCTATATTGGTTTAAACATAGCCTTTAAGCATGAAGGCAAAATAAAGATATTTCAGACAAAACAGAGCTTGAACTTACTACTGTTATATTACAATCCTTCTTCAGAAAGGAAAATTCTCCTAGAAAGGGACTTGGAGATGAAGAAAGTTTGAAGAGCAAGAAACTGTGATTATGTTTGTAAATTGAAATGAATTTTGACTGTACAAACCTATAATAATAACACCTGAGCAGAATATGAAATATGTATTCCATTCAAACAAATGATGTCAGCCAATGAATGAGATGGGAGGGAAAAGAGACCCCTGCTTTGGAGGAGATGAGGTAGAAAGGATTGGATTTGGGTGGATAAGAAGCCCAGTCTACATAAGCTGTGAAAGGATGGGCAGTCTGAACCCCCACACCCATTAGGGGTTAAAAGGAGGACAGTTTTTTTTTTATCCACAGTGGATAATTCCTTTTAAAAACACCAAATAGGAGAGAGACAATCAGCGGGGGGGAGGGGGGGGCAGAGGGAGGGAAGGAAAAGCGCACAAAATGGAATAGAAAAGAACACAAGGGACCATGGAGATGGATCACGGTGAATTGGTGGTGGGTTACCCAAGGGGAATACAAAATGTAAAAGACATAAATAACAATAAAAATATATATTAAAATAAATAAATAAAAATTCCACTTCTGGTGTTTTCTACTTATTTGCATTTCCCCTTGTTCATTTTGTGAATTTTTTTCTCTTCTGTGTCTTCATTTACTTTTTCTTTTTTTGATCCTTTCCCTACCACCATCCCTAATATTCCCTGTGAGCCTCTGTCCCTCCTCCCTCTTTAACCTCAGAAACCGCACTCCATTTAATAGTGTCCACTAGTTTTTATATGTATTTTGCTTTATCTAATCATCTGCTGGGTAAAGGTCCCCTGTTTGTTTCCATCCTCCTGATCGTTTGCCCACATATCATCCCCTCTAAGTCCCCTGCGTTTCAGTAAAGGGCAGCATTTCATCTTTCCTGATAGCCGAATTGAATTCTTTGCTGTGGGCAGACCACTTTTCATGACCCAATCCTCTATCATGGTGCTTTAGGTTTTCCCATGTCCTAGCTATTTTGTAAATAGTGCCGCAAAAACATTGTAGGGCATGTAGTTTTTTGAGAAGAAGACACATTTTAAAAGATTCATAAAATTCAAGTTAAGGAATAGAGAAAAATGGAAGAGAAAAAGTAGGACAAGTTGGAGGCAAATAATAGGATGGTAGATTTTGCCTGGGATATACAAGTGTTTAAAATAGCTGTGCTGTCAGTAACTGACAATAAAAATACTAATAAAGTCATAAGCAATACGTGTGCTCAAGGACTTAACAAGAAGCAACTCATTTAATCTTCATGGCATCCATATGTAGGGAGTACTATTTATTTATCCCCACTTAAAAACGAGGACATTTTGGCACAGCGGAGTTGAGTAACTAGCCCAGGTTGGCCCAGCAGGTAGGGGTGGAGCTGGGGTTCAAAGCTGTGTTTGATCCTGAGTCTGTGCTTCTGACTCCACATTGTGCTTTACTGATTCTGTCATCCTCGTGGTAGCACTGAGGACGTTCCAGACTTACTGTCTGGCATGAAAGAAAAATGTTTGAGACTTGAGGAATTTCCGCTGAATTAAATAACAAATTAAATAAAACAGTATTCAAATAAAAACCACATTTGACAGCAGTTTGGTTGCCATTTATATTAAGAGTCTTAAGGAATTTCATTCTTGAACATAGTATATGTGCTACTAGGAAGCCATCGCACAGACAAAGTAAGAACAGGAAGGACTGGCTGGACAGAGAAGGCCAGGGGGAGCTCTGTGATGGAGGAAAGACCAAACAGTGTGAAAGTGTCATTAGTAATAACACGTTCATTGATGAGATAATAGCCAATACTCATTAAAAGGGGGCTGGTAAATAAGACGCTCTTTCTATTTCTGTTTTATTATATCTATAATAAAAAGGCTATTATAATAAGTGATGGGGAAAGGGAACAACACAGCCTGTGCTAGAATTATCACAAATACATGCAAACCCTCTTTCCCATTCTCCCTGACAAAAACCCCCACAGGAAAGCAAAAGAACTATGCGAAAGGTAATAGGGTCTAGGAGCAAAGACACCAAAATAGTGTCAGTGTGTCCTTTGGGGTTGTAGGATCAGGTGGGTTTTTGTTCCCCTCTGCATTTCCTGCTTCTCCTTGGGCCCTGTGTTAGGTTCATGTGTAAATTAATGTCTTTGTGAAAGGGGGAGAGTTTTCTTCCCTGATGAGGGGCACCCTGCTTTCCCCCAGTGCATTTAGAAAAGGAGCCATTAACCAAGGGAAGCAGAGTTCCTGCTGTGACCTAGCCTTGTTTTCTTCCAGGGAAAAATCAGAAACAAATACCAAGTGGTTTAGACTAACTCATCCTCACCCGCTTAGTCTTCAGAATGGAGGGTCACATGGTGCCCAGCAAGGTCCAGACACTGCTGCTCTAAGGAAAGGCAGTGCCCTGGGCATGCCTCCTGGACGGCCTGAGCAGAGGGAGAGGGCACGGTGGGGGTGGGGAGGAAATCGCCCTGGTGAGCACGGTGCTCTTTTTGCACATCTAAGCAACGCTTTTGTCCGTTCATCAAGCCATCAGTCTTGGATCATGTATTTAGCAAGTGACTCATTGAGTGTGTTTTACACAGAAGCACTGATCTGGGGTCCAGAGCTCTAAAATTAGTCGGAAGAAGAGATAGTTTTGTCCCAGAGACCAGGTAATTATGAAAAAGGAGTCTCTCTCTTTCTCTCTCTCTCTCTCTCTCTCTCTCTCTCTCTCTCTCTCTCTCTCTCTCTCTCTCCCATTTCAGTTTCCTTGTCTGCTGCACACAAATATTGCTTAGATGTTTGGTTATCCTGAGGGTCAAAAAGCCCTCTGCCTAACTCTCATGTCCTTATAAAGGTAGTTTTCCCCAGGGGGAGTAGAGGGACAATCATCTTCCTTCACCTCAAATTTCTGTCTTGGCACCATGCACCGAGTGGAACCATGGTTAGGACTGTGATGGACTTGGACTGGTTAGGATGAAATACATCTGTTTTTACTCACCTCTGACCCAGCTGTAGCGTTTTCTTAAGTAATGTATATAGACCACATAGAGCAGTAGTGTTAGAAGTTATAGATGCTATCAAACTACATTGTAGTGGTTACAAATATATTAAAGTATGATGCTGCTCAGTCCTACCTGGAAATTAGTCCTTTAGCTTAGCTATGGGCCTTGAAGAGCATCACTGTAGCTACTGAAAGCTTTTTAGAAACTATTTTGATACTAATTAGGCTTCTCCAGAGGAACAGAACCAATAAGATAAGAAGATGCATATTACACATGAAATGGAAAAGGAGATTTATTATAAGGAATCGGTTCCTGCGGGGATGGAGGCTGACAAGTCCCAACAAGTGCCTCAGGAGAAGCTATGGTGAAGGTCGGGGCGAAGGCAGCAACGAGGGAAAGCAATCAATCAGCAGAGGAATTTCCTCTTCTTGGGGAAAGGCTCTGCCTTTTGTTCTCAAGGCCTTCAAGTGAGTGGCTGAGTCCCACCCACATCAGGGCGAGCGATCTGCTTTACTCATTCAGTCAATGCAAGTGTCAAACTTCCCAATATGCTCACAGGCACACCCAGTATCATCTTTGACCAAATATCTAAGTACCACCCGGCCCAGTTAAGTTGACACTTAAAAGTAGCTGTCACGATGGCAGCCCTTATCAACCTGACACCCATACAACATATACCAAGGTCGTAATTGTGCCAAAAATGATACAACTCTCCAGCGTGAAACAGAAGCTGCACTGATTCTCTCCCCAGAAAAGCAGGATGGTGCTTAAATGATGGAGATACTCAAGAGGCTCCCCAAGGGTCACCCAGATTGCAGATATTCTCTTCCCCGCCCCTGCCGAGGGGCGCAGCCAACGTCCTCCTGGGAGCCGGAGTCAGCCTCAGTCCTTTTGCTGCCTGTTCATTCAGAGCACGAGGTCTGAATGTGGGCAAGCAGCAGCATTCCCTTCTGGGCCAATGGAATCGCTGTTGAGTCTCCTGCTGGAGCCCTCTGCCCTTGGGGAAAAAGACCACCAGGCCGGCGGGGCATGAGGCCATGTGAACAGGAAGTCAAGGTCTTGCCTGTGGGTCACTAGGGGTCCTAGTGAGTAGTGTCACTCCCATTTCCACCCTTCGATCCCTAGACCCATCATCCTGCTACGTGACGAAGCAGCTGGACCCTGAATGCAGTTTGGAGCACACACAGGTCTCTGGACAACCTTGCCCAGCCCGACAAGGCACTGCCACCTGGCTGGGGCTCTAGCTGAGCCTCTAGGCCATTCCATCATCCTATCAAGTCAGCTGCTTCAGACTGGTGGGGAACAGAGCAAGAATTCCACAAGCTGACGTCCTTTGCTACACTTCATTTGCTATAAAGTGAGTTCTTTGATCAGAAGCTGGGGGGTTATCGTGACCAGGGGTGATGGTCTGAGGTCCACGGATGGTGGTTCAGGTAGAATCATTCCATGATGGGAAGGCAAAGCCACATCTACAGTGTCAATTCCAGTAAAAGCAAAACACTGTCCCTTCCACGATAGAAGGGTCCAAGGTAATCAACCTGCTCTCAGGTGACAGGCTGGTCACCTGGGGAATGGTGCCACACCAGGGACTCATTGCTCTCTGCTGCTGGAAGGTGGGCACTTAGCAGTGGTTGTAGCCAGGGAGGCCTGGGTGAGTGGGAGACCATGTTGCTGAACCCATGAGTAACTTCCATTCCTGCCACCATGGCTACTTCGGGCCCCTTGGGTGGACCTACTGGGTGAATACAGGGTGGGAGGGGAAAGAGACAGACTCCTATCCGCGCAATTGGTTATCCTGTCTCCTTGGCTATAAATCCTCTTCTGCCAAGGTCACTCTTTGATGAGTGTTCCCACATAATACAGGCATCTTCATGATGTTTTTCCCATTCAGGGGGTCCTACCCACAGTTCTTCCCCAAATTCCCTTGCCACCAACCTTACAGTGACATTCCTTCCAACCCCCTGCCCATCCAGCCCGAGCATTGACTAAGCCCATGAGTCAGAGCATAATTGCACAGCAGGCACCAGTCAGGGGCGTTGCTCAAAGTTCTGTCCCCTGAGTGAATTTCCCTCCACTACTGTCCAAGGTTGTCCCAGAGGGGCTGGCTGCTACTGTCCACTTCTGCATGGTGCTTGTGCACCCTGCAGAATCAGCTGCAAATTAAGCCGATGATCAACTGTCAACTGAATATGGGGAACTCCCCATGAGGTCTTAGGTGCAGGATGGGGAGGGAACCATGGGTATTTGGACCACTTCTTCATGCACCTTTCTTGTGCCTTCGGGGCCCATTCAGGTCCAATCATGTATATATCTCTTCCATCTGATTCTGGAATTCTCCTGTGAACATCTGATTTTATGACTTGGTGTGTCAGATAACAGCTAGTTCATGATGGGTAGTTCAGGTCACAAGGTCACCTATGACCTATGTTTTGTCTTTAGGAGGCCAGGGAGCAGCTCAAGAGCTCTTTCTCAGAAGGAAGGTAGCTGTCCTCAGAGGATGGCAAGACTTTGCTCCAAAATCCTGGGCCTGGGCTGTGATATTCCACCAGGGAAATGCCAGAAACATCACCAGCAGCCCCATTTACCATTGGCACTCAAACACCAGTGATTCTGCTGAATCATGTGGCCCATGTGACAACTTGCATGACAGCCTGGACTTGTGGCAGAGTCTCTTTTTGTTCTGGGGTTCATTCAAAACAAACAGCTTTTTAGGTCCCTTGATAAATACTCTGGAGTAACACACCCAAATATGGAGCAACACCCAGAGAGAGCCAGGAGGGCATGGCGCTCCCTTTTTGGTTATAGAAGATGCACCTAGCAGTAGTAACAAAGTATTTGTGACTCTCACCAATGGAAATAGCAGGCATTTTCATCACATAAATGAATCAAATATTGAGTGTGCTCATCACAACATGAAATTACAGTCATTCATCCCTGCAACAAGTCTTGTTATTTAATGAATTAATAAAGAAATATAGCTTACTGTTTACAGTTATTTTAAAAGCTATTTTGGTAAATATAGTTCAATACAATTGCATCTAACAGAGTAAAGTCTTGTTAAAATACTGGGTGTATTGCATCCCTGATCGCCCTCATAGTTTATTTTGGTGTGAGGCAGCATCTCCCTTATTTTCTGCCTGGTTAGACAATCTATAATAATCTGCCACAGCACTAACAAAGGTACATTTATACCTGGTCTGCACGAGTGAATGGTTTTGCAGACCAGAGGAAGGACAAAGGAGGACTAGTTTCAAAAGAACAAGGTTGGTGGTAGCACTATTACTATCAAAGGAAATGAAAAAGGTACAGGAATAGGTTGTGTTTGGGGCACCACAAATGACATCTGTGGGGCTGGAACAAAAGTTGTCTGGATGGGAAAATGGGAGAAGGTGCTTCTGGAAAGGCAGCTTGCTATGGAGACTGGACTTTGGGTTTCTCAACGGTACATTGAAAGCCATTAGTAACTTGTGAGCTGGGAAGATCAGCAGCAAACCTCAGGAAGATGACTCAGGAGATGACCCTTTGAAGGAAGAAAGTGACCCTGTGACCCATCTGAATTTAGAGGAAAAGAAGGGAAAGACTCCAAGGTGTCCTTCAAAGTTCTTGTGTAGATGAGAGGTTTGGTGACATCTTCAATGTGGGAGGCCAAGTTAGTGGAGGAGAGTGAAGGTCTGGAGCTCAAGAGCGATATTGAGTCTGGGAAAATGGATGTATGAGTCACCCACATGGAAGTGGTAGTTAAGGCTATGGGAATGAACGAGCCTCCCTAGGAGAGTGTCTAGACTTGAGATGTGAAGGCCTTTGAGGACAAGACCCCGGGGAGTGCTAACGTGGAAGATGAGAGCCAAGAAAGATGAGTCAGCGAGGGAAACTCAAGGGGAGGAGTCGGCAAATCCTTTGGAGAATCAAGAAGAGCCATATGAGGCAAGCTCGGGACAGGGGGTGGGTGGGGAGAATGTCAGTAAGAATTACCAGAGCAGCTGCAGAGGCTAGGTCAGGGGTGACTCCTGGAGGGGAGGTGACAAGGTTCCCATGGGAATAACATCTGGGGTTGTCTTCATCTTTGGGGGCTCTAACAGAATCCCCGAGGCTGGCTGGCTCAGACAGCAGACATTCACTTCTCTCACTTCTGGAAGCTGGATGTCCAAGATCAAGGTGGCGGCAGGTCTAGTTTCTCCTGAGGACTCTCTCCTTGCCTGGCAGGTAAGATGGCTGCCGACTGTGCCCCACTTGGCCTTTTCTCTTGGCCTGCACACTCCTCCCTCTTCTAAGGACACGGGTCCCACCGGCATACACCCCATCCCGTGAACTTCATCAAGGTCCCTTGCCTTCTTAAAGGCCCTCCCTCCCGCGAGGAACACATGGGGCTTGAGATTTCCACATGGATTTTGGGGGAGACATAATGTGGCCCATATCAAGACATGGGATTGAGCTGAAAAGATCCAGTACTTCAGAGTTAGGGAGTGAACCTGTTTGTCCCAGAAGATATTGACTAGGCAGCGTGCACTGGTGTGGAGTGTTCCTGGACGAGAAGACGCGCCACTGGCTTTCAGCAACTTATAGACCAGTGGGAAGAGGGGATCTGTGCCCCTCTCACCAAGGATTGGCAATGTGAAGACCAAGAGACCCCCCACCCCCAATGTGGATGTGTTTTCTGGCTGGTTTCAGTAGGACTGACGGCTCTCCTCAGGGCTGTGGGAAGTCCCGTGTCCAGGATGCTTGGTACAAATCTCCTTGGTTGCATACAGGCCAACCCACAGCCTTAGCTTGGGTCACCCCAGAAGCCGTATTTCCGGGGACATCCTTCCTGGCTGCTGCCTCTGCTGACTTGGCAATAAGGGGTTGGTGCTGGACAGCTGAGGTCATTTTATACCACAGTCGGGAAACCAGGAGGGCATGGGAAAGGAGGTTCTCCTCCCAGGTGGGCCTTCTCTGGAAGCCCAAGCTCTGGCCCTGCATTATCAGCACCACCTGGTCCCAAGGTCACGCCTGCCACCCGCCAGCCAGTGTCCCTTTGAAATGCAGATCAGATTGAACTGTGGTTAGATTGCAGCACTCCCTGCTTAAAACCCTCCACGACTCCCAGAGCCCTTAGACGAAAGCCATGTCACTGCTACAACCTCTGCTTGCCCTGGCCTATAGTCCCTTGCAGGAGGAGAGTCACTGGGTCTCCTCCACTGCCGAGGGTCCCACCCCCTAAAGCAAGGACTAAAGTCCATGGACACTCAATAAATAGCTGCCAAGTAAGTTAAGGGAGGGGAGGAATGAAGAGGGTCTCTGGGGTCCACTGCCCTCTCAATACTCAGCAAGTGAAAACTCTTCAGGTTGATTTTGAACCAGCCTAGCCCCTCATGTGCCTTACACCCCGCCAGCCTAACACAGCCCCCCAAGGGAGGCCCCTGGATTCAAAGGGTTAAAAGCCATGGAGGCAAATGGCAGGCATCGGGATGCACTTGCTTTGGCCAAATGGCCGTCCCCATCCTCTTTCATTCCGGCCATTCATCCCGCATAAGTCACAGTAACAGGAGGGGCGGCGGGGCGGCGGGGGCGGCAGTGTCAAAGCTCTGTTTAAGGGGCACTTCCCAGGGCTGCTTGCACAGCCCTAAGCCAACCTCACCTACACACAGGGGTGTGGGCAGCTGTTCCTGGGCTCATGCTCCTATAGGGGCACCAGAGTCCCTGCCCTGGGCAGACAGAGCGTTGGTCAAGTGATTTCTGCTGGAAAAATAAATGCAACTAAACTCAAAGGGAGTCTCTGCAGATGGAGAATTTGGGAAAGAAAAGTCAGCCAGAAGCTCTTCAAAATGCTTCTGTCGGGCCTCCCTGGTGGCGCAGCGGGTAAGTGCTGAGCTGTGGAGCTGTTGGCAGCCGGGCTGCAGGTTAGTCGCCCAGCCAGGGAGAATCCCACATGGCGCGGCAGACCTCTCCTGCCTCGCCCGCTGCTCCCCTCAGCAGTGTGTTTCCTTCGATCTACCTGTGCTGCTCCCCACTCTGTCTCTGGTGAACCCTCTCACCACCCCACGCCTCTGGCCTGTACCCCAGCTTGTATGCATAAATAAATAAAATCTTTAAAAAAAAAATGCTTCTGTCAACTTAGGGAAGGTGGGGGTTCGATTTAATTCACTGACAATGAAGATGCTTTTGCACATGGTCTGAGCTCCTCTATGAAGTATGTCAGAGCCCACTCATCTTCAAGGCTGCTGACTTCCTGTCAGTACCAGTTTCCTTTGGTTTTCTCTCTTTTTACTTTTATTTTGTTCTTTAAAAAAAAAAAAAATTTTTTTTTTTTTTTTGATGAGAATCCTCCCCAGGGAAAAAGTAGAAACAGCTTTTCCTGGAAGAGTTCATGTTGGCCTCATTTACCTTTGTATAACAAAAGCTCAGGCCATAATTCTGAATGGCTGTTTTGTGTAATTGAACCAGGTGTCCTGCTTGGAGAGACCAAAAATTAGAAATCAGAAAAATGCCAATTTGCTCTGTTTCAAAATACTTTGTTTTAATCGCTGCCAAAGCCTTGGGGCAAAATGCTATAATCTATTTTCAGTTCCAACTTTTCTGTTGGCTTGGCCTTTTTTTTTTAATTTATTAACATGCCTAAATGACAGTATCACTTATTAACCTTATTGATCCTGGAAGAATTTTATTAACTACAAAACATATTTATTATCTGCAATTGGTACTAGTTTCTTCTTGGCAAGAAAACATCAAAGTCCTGAAAGATGAAAACTGATTTCTAAGTAAATAGAAAACATGCTGACTCAAATACTTCAGTGATGTATATGTTTATAGATTAAATGATTAGACCACAGTGAGTCAAACTGAGAAAGGTAGGACACTGACATACCTGATAAAGGCATATTTTCAATTTAGAAAGTCAGCGGGACATTTGATCACAGCTGCAGTTATGTCATGTCTGGTCCATCCGATCCCTTATCTATCTGCTGGTGATGCTCTAGCAAAGGGTGTCAAAGCAAAGGCACTAGGGATTTCTGGCTACCTGAGTCACAAAAGTCCTGCTATAAATGCACAAGACTTATTCATTCACCAAATAATTTCTGAACATTTACTCTGCCCCAAGGGTTATTATAGATGCTGATTTGGCAAAGTAAACATATATATTTGTGTTAACATATTATGAAGCACTTAGATCCCTGGGATTTCCCCATAAATCTTATCATAATGCTTATCTGTCATGGATCTGTGATTTTTCTCCCCACAAGGGGAAACTAAAGACATGAGAAGTTTATACAATAGAAAGGAATAGGTTTTCAGTGAAAAAAATGTGGAAATCAGTTCTGACTCTTGACAAAATGGATATGGGCAAATGATTTTTAAGTCCTTGCTCTCAAGATCTTCTGTTACGAAATTACCTGACCTCATTCATCAAGTTGGTCTCATGAGTGAAATGAAAGACATTTCCACAGTGCAGGAAAATGGCTGGTGGGAATGTAAAATGGTGCAGATGTGGTGGAAAGCAATTTGGCACTGCCTCAAAGTTAAACTTGCCACATGAGTCAGCAATTCCATTATTATGTGTATATCAAAAGAATTGAAAACTGGTACTCAAACAAGTACATGTAAATGCATGTTCATAGCAGCATCATTCATAATAGCTAATAGGTGGAAATAGACCAAACGTCCAGCCAGGATGAATGAATAAACAAGTTGTGGTCTACAGACAGTGGAACATTACCCAGCCATCAAAAGGATGAAGTACTGATACATGCTACAGTGTGGCTGTACATTGAAAACATTATTCTGAGTGAAAGACAACAGACAGGTTTCACATTGTATCATTATACTTACAGGAACTATCCAGAATAGGTAAATTCACAGGAACAGAAAGCAGATTAGTGGGGAATACTGTTTAGTGAACAGAGTTTCCTATTGAAGTGATGAAATATTTTGGAACTAGACGGAAGTTGCTGTGGATATGCTAACCATCACTGAAATGTCGGGTTTTAAAGTAAGCAACTCACTTTATATTATGAGTTCTACCTCTGTAAAAAAGACAAAAAATAAATAAATAAAGACAAATACTCCCCCACCCCATGAACTCGTGTATATGAAAATATTCCATACATTTTTTCGGTGACTTTCCCAGGGTCACTCAAGCAGCTGGAAGTTGTATGGATAAGAAACTATATAGAGAGGACAAAAATGGAAACTTCTAATGACTCTTAACATAAAGAAAAACTTTTCTCTGAAGTCTTCATTCACCAAACTTGCCTGTTCATTTATAGGCACACTTTTGGGAGATGAGCTGGTTTCACGACCAATACTATGAACAAGAGCTGTGGCTGCACCTGGCTGTACACCTGGCTCTACAGTTGTCCATACACCTAGCAAATGTCGAGCCCCTCCACAGAGCTTCAGAAATATGTTATAAATAGGAAGGGCAGTCAAGAAAGGTGAAAGCACTAGTAAAAAGCACTGCTGTGTCTGTCTGTAAAATGGAGTGACTGCTTGAAGAAGCCCTCGCATTTGGAGACAGCTTCACAGGAGACACCAGAGTGAACGGGTGATTTAGGGAGGCAGCGGAGGTCGGTAGACAGGGCCCTGGCAGAGAATGTTCTGGATGGCGTCTTGATTCACAACTTCCACCATGGAGGTGACCCTGACTAAGCCTGGACAGATCCTGGATAAGCTGGAGTGTCCCCGAGCTTCAGTTTTATCTGTGAATCAAAGACAGTAACATCTTCTTCACAGAGAAGTTGAAAGATTTATACTCCACCGTGGAAAAAATGTCTCATAAATTATGGCAGAGAGAAAGAGCATTGACTAAGTTGTCCTGACGGCGATACCAGATGAGCAGGGCTCACACGTGGATTCTCACTTTGTAATAAATGCTGTTGTGTGACGTGTCTTAACATAGGGAAAAGTCTGGAGTAGCTCATGAATATTGAATGAAAGAAGGAGAGCATGAAAATGCTGACTGCTTCTGCACCCAATAGAATTGGCAGTAGAGTTTCTGATTGGCCAGTGAGCTGCTCCAATTCCCCTAATGGAGCAAGCCCCATGGTTTCCAGCCCCACTCCACCGGCATCTCACCGTTCAACACACGCACCATACACCTGGCTTAAAACCACTTTGAGGATACTCATTTCTTGGTTTCTTATTGTCAGGAGAAGATACATAATTTTCAGGACCCAGTACACATTGAGACTCCTTGTTAAGAATTAGTAAGAACTTGGAACTCCCTGGTGGCGCAGCGGTTAAATGCTGCGCTGTAGAGCTGTCGGCAGCGGGGACGCGAGTTCGATGCCCGGCCTGGGAGATTCCCACATGCCGCAGCAGACCTCTCCTGCCTCTCCCGCTGCTCCCCTCAGCAGTGTGTTTCCGTCGATCTGCCTATTCTGCTCCCCACTCTGTCTCTGGTGAACCCTCTCGCCGCCCCATGCCTCTGGCCAGTACCCCAGCAAAAACAAACAAACTAATAAAGAAATAAACCATCTTTTCTTAGACTACTAGTACCTAACTCTTCTTTCGTTTTGCTTTTAAGCTGCAGGGATGGTGCTGGCTCAAAGATTCCAACTCCACTCACACATATTCCCATTGTAGGACAGAGTCCTTCCAAAGCAAATCCCAAGACAAGGGTTAAGGGGGTGGGTAGGGAAGTGAGGAAGTGGAAGGTGGAAAGGCAACTAGTCAGTTCCATTATGGCAAACTGGGTTTAGGCTCCCGAGGACCTTTGGAAGAGCTGTGTGGACTCAACCCAACACAAGTGTCCCCATCAGAGGTGAAGAAGTGGGGCTGGTGATTCACAATGTTGCCCTCATTGATCCTGGGGACTTTATAGCATAGCCTATTCTGTGTTCGTTTGTGTGTGGGGGGTACTCATGGTTAGAGCAGCTCTTAGCCAAAGAAATGAGCAACATGGCTGCAGGGAGCCTCCAGGAGAGGCAGAGGGGACCTGGCTGGAACAGAGATGACACCTGCTCCATGGAATAATGGCCATGACCGGTGCTGGCAGGAGTGCTCTGAGAGGGCCGTGCACGCCAGCCAGTGCATCTGTGTGCATTTGGCTTGTAGGATTGCAGGAACAAAGTGCCACCCGGTAATATATCAGTTCATACTTTGGGAGGTGAGCAGTGCAAAATCAGGGTGCAGCCCGGTGGTGCTCCCTCTGCAGCCTCTGGGGAAGCATCTGCTCCAGCTTCTCTTCTTGTTCCTTGACTTACAGACCCTCTTCTCCGTGCCTCTTCACAGCATCTATCTGTCCTCCATGTGGATCTGCCTGTGTCTAAATTTCCCCTTTTTATGAGGACACTAGTCCTTTTGGATTCCAGTCCATACTAACACTCTCATTTTGACTTGATGACCTCTGCAAACACCCTATCTCTAGATACGACCCCAGGCTAAGGTACTGGGAATGAGAACACAACGCAGCTTTTGACTGGGACATCAGTCAATCCATTACACGACCCATGAGAGAAATCACCACCTCTGTCCCCCATGACCTCCTTAAGTGGGCCAACACCTAACAAACTGCACCCTGGCTCTACCTAGAGGAGTTGCCCCACAAATTACAACCACTGCAATTTTTCACTTCACTCACTCGCATGAAAGAGAAGTGGCCCAGATTCTTTTAGCAGGAAGACAATCACCAAAGTCACATGCACAGATAAATATGAGGTAGAAGTCATGGGGTAATTCAGTCTGAGGGGGAGAGTAATTGGAAGCTCTTTTAGGTCAGGACTGACTACCGTGGGAGGTATGTGGAAACTAGGAGAAACTCCACAGGAGAATCTTTGTAAAAACTAATATAATAATTAAAGGCTTCAAGAATAGGACCTAGAGAAAAAGCTAAAAGGAATTTGATAATTTCGCCTACATTAAACTGGCTGAGGTGTGGCTCCCCAGCCCCCCATATTTGAAAGGTGGCCAACGGCACTCCTACTTCTGCCTGGGAGAGAACGATAGAAGAAGAGAATTATTGAGAAACCAAAGGGGAGGACTTGGGCAGGATAAACTGAAGCATATTCCAGAATTAGCCCATATGTTGTCGGCACTCCAGGACCAGTTAACTGACAGAAAACTTTACTTTTGCCCAAAAGTAATAACTTATGTATGTCCATGATCTCATTTGATTCTCCTCATGGTCTTTTGGGTGATGGAATAAATAGCTCTGTATCACTGTGAAGTGCAGTGCACATGACTTACACTAATAATCTGTAATACGCTTCATTTTCACTAGCCCTGAATTTCTCAACTTCATCATCATCTTGACACTCGGGGTCAGATGATTTTCTCCTGTAAGGCATTGCCCTGGGCACTGTGGACGTCCAGCAACATCGTTGGTGTTTACCTAACTGATGCCTATAGCACCTCCCTTTGGTTATGAAACCCCAAAATATTTGCGATCACTGCCAAATGTCTCCTGGAGATGAAAACCCCTCCCCACCAGTCAAGAAGCATGAATTAGCCTAAATTACCAAAAAATCAGTTTAAATCTTTTTAATATTTGTGTGTGTGTGCCTCATGAGGTGATGGGAAGTATTATTGTTTGCTTTTGAAATAGTTGAGAAAGATGAAAGACAAAGTCACCAAATTCCAGAGTTCAGAAGCCACTGGGAAATGACGCCTGTTTTCTCCTCATTATGGGACGTGGTTGCCATGTGAGATGTCTAAAGGGCAGAGGTCATAGAGATTTAAGTCTGTCAGGAAGGAAGAATTACACAGAAGAGGACAGGATGAAACTAAAATGTTAAAGGAGTAAGAATAATCTACTAGATGTAGTCATTTATAATATCACATAAACCTTTGTATATGATATTACAGGTTAGGGTCATCAGACTATGGGCCATAGGTCAAATCGGACATGTTGTCTGTTTTTATAAATAAAGTTTTATTGGAACACAGTTCTGGTTATTCATTTATGTAATTTCTATGGCTGTTTAGTGATACAACAACTGAATTGAATAGTTTCAACAAAGTCCTATGGCTGAAAAAGTTGAAAATTCTATCTGGCCCTTAGAACAGTTTATTTTTTTGGTAAAGTGTTTATGGTTTCTCTAAAAATTAAACATACATTTATGATATTGTCCAGAAATTCTACTTCTAGTTATTTAACCAAAAGAATAAAAATGAGTGTACACAAAAAGACATTTACAAGAAAGATTACAGCAGCATTATTCATAATAAATCTAAACTGAAAACGATCCAGATGTTACAATTTGCTGACCTCTGGATTTTTCTGTTTTTATTTTTAAGCTGGTGAAGTACTGTGTGTGTGTGTGTGTGTGTGTGTGTGTGTGTGTGTGTGTGTGTGTATTTATTTAGTATTTTTTAAAATCGAGGTAAGGTTGGTTTACAACACTGTACATGATTTAAGGGTACAGGTTCACATCTCTTCAGATATATGTGACCACAGCACCTCTACCACCAAATCGCCCATAATCATCTAGCTCCCTTCCCCCTTGCTTCCCCCAACATCACTCTCTAGGTAGCATAGATTTTGTAGTCAGATTTCAAGGGTTTGTTTTGCCATTTTTTTTTTTTTACTTTGTTTCTCTACATTCCACATGAGTGAAATCACCTCTCTCCTTCTGACTTCTTCTGCTTACCATCATCCTCCCAGTTTCACCCATGTTGTCACAAAGAGCAAAATTTTATCTTCTTTAATGGATGAGTAATATTCCATTGTGTATTTATACATCTTCTTTATCCACTCATCTGTTGTTGCCCAGTGAGAGATGAATGGTCCTTGGGTTTTATAGGAATCTTCTATAATTCCTGTCCTGCAGAATCATTTTCATTGCTTGAGGTAAGATCATTGACTAAGCTACATAACTTGACCTTTGCAGTGACCTTGAAAAATACATATAGTCATCCTGAGGTCAAGAAACAGAAGTTAAGAATCATATAGTGAGTAGGCAGGTATATTTGGTGTTCAAATTCCCATTTTCTTTCTTTTTTTTTAAAGATTTATTTATTTAGGCATACAAGAGCTGGGGTGCAGGCCAGAGGTGTGGGGGGGAGGTGAGAGGATTCACCAGAGACAGAGTGGGGAGAAGAATAGGTGGATTCACTGAAATACACTGCTGAGAGGAGCAGCAGGGAGACAGGGGAGGTCTGCTGCGCCATGTGGGTCAGGTCCCTGGCTGGGGATCGAACTCGTGCTGCAGCGTCTGCCAATAGCTTCATAGTGCTGAGACTTAACCCCTTGCGCCACCAGGGAGGTCCAAATTCCCATTTTCTTAGCATCATCATCAGAACTTCAAGTGCATCTGTTTCTTCACCTACCAAAAGCAAATAAAGGCACCTAGCTTTCTTTAATGCATAAGCCTTCTCCTGATTTGCACATGACAGCAAAGACAGTAATGACAGAACATGACACAGTAATGTGTAGGGACAAACAACCTCCACAGTCTAATTAAGCAGAAGGGAGCACGGAGCTCTGTATTCTAGTGCCCTTGGCCTTGGGGCCAGCTGTGCCACAGAATAAGACATTTGTGTCTCGCTTCAGTAGGTGCTTCCTTTCCCAGCACACAACTTAGCTGGCAAGCCCAGGGGAACAAATAAAGCTCAAGCTCAAAGTTCAGAGAGGCATGAGAGTGGCAACCTGAATAAATCTGCTCTGTCGAGGGCTGAGAGATCCTGGAGACCGCATCAAAGACGTCCTCTAAATCAGCTCAGATGAGCTGCCTGGGTGGTGGAGGAACCTGACATGCCCCAGAGATCTGACGTCGCCCCCTCTCAGCCCAGCTTGTGAAGCAACCTGGCGGGTAGGAGAGCGGGCAGGATTGGGCAAGCGGGCATCAAGCAAAAGGACAAGAGGACCGTGTGCCCTCTTTCCTGTTCTTTCCTTCCCTGGATGCTCAGGACACGCTTTGCTGGGTGTGCGTATGTTAGGAGGTGTGCGTAAAACAAAACGGTAAGCCTTGTTGGTAACTCCGGAAAAACGAACCATTACCCAGGACTGCGCACAACACACCAGTCATAGTCTCACAGTAGTGGAGGGTCATAGGCAATGTGGTGTTAAGCATACTGTGGGGACACACACCTGAAGAGTTGTCAACCTGTACCCCACACTGTACACGGTTGTAAGTCAGCATCACCAGTAAACAAGACTATACAATAAAAAAGGAATGAATGAACGAACAAACAAACGAATGAATGAATGAATGGAACTAACTCATCATCTTGTTCCTCACAATCGCCCTTTGTGGTTGGTGCTGGTACACACCCCATTTTACAGATGAGGAGGGTGAGGCTTGGGGAGCTTAAGCAACTTCACTTGAGTCATGTAAAAGCCAAGATTGAAATGTGAGTCTTTCAGACCCGTGATCATTCCACAGCCCGGTCTCTCAGTGAGGAACGGGACACTCGGTGTAGAGCATTTCCTGTGCAAGGGGCAGGGCGACATCCTAGCACCCCTGGCCCAACATGGCTGCACTCACGTCTCTGGCCCTTCCAAGCTCGCTCTGATGGGCTACCAGAGTGTGAGATGCCCCGGAGAGCACAGACTCCCCTAGAATGGGCATGTGTAGCCGATCAGCCTGGTCAAAAGAAGGAAATGATTAGCCCCCTTGTGTACAGCTATGGAAGGAATCTGAGCAGTGGAAGAAAGAGGAGTGAAAAGCCTTGTGCTGGAGGTCAGAGGCAGCAGCTTGCACCCGCGTGGAGGACTCGCCACCCCTGCAGAGCGCTGGGCAGCCGCAGCCTCGGGCGTGTGGCGAGTGGCGTCTGCCCCGCACGGACAGATGCAGGTAGAGAGAGACCCCCTGCAGTTGGCCCAGCACAGCTGCCTTTCTTCTCTGAGTTTCCTCCAGCTATCAGGACCCTCCAAGAGGCTAACTCCAGAGGCAGGCTCTTGGTGGCTTGGAGACTCCCACCAGGACAGTATGGAATGATGGGCCCTTCAGAGCACCCTCTAGGGGGCGATGCCAGTTCCAGATTCACTTGCTGGGACCCCACGCTCAGGCCTTTATATTGTTGAATCGTGTCCCTCAAAAGGACACGCTGAAGTCTTAATTCCTGGAAGCTGTTAATGTGATCTTACCTGAAAATCAGGTGACTATGGACTGAAGTGTGATGTTGAAACTCTCAATCTGAGGTGACTATATCAGGAGGTAGGGTCTACAGGAGCAAATTAAGGTTAAATAAGGTCACTGGGTAGGTATTTAATCCAGTAGGACCGTTTCCGTATGAGAAACTCTCTCTCCCCAACCCCCACTCCTAACCATGTCAGGACACAGTAAAGAGGTAGCTGTATTAGTCAGCGCTGGCTGCTATAACAAACTACCATAGACTGGGCAGCCTAAAGAAGAGAAAATTGTTTCCATTGTTTCCTCATCATTCTTGAGGATGGGCTTTTCAGGTCAAAATCTTTCAAAGTCAATGTTTGGTGAGAGGGTCTTGGTGGCAGATGAGAGAAGGGGTAGTCTGGTGTCTCCTCTTACAAGGGTGCTAATCTCATGATGAAGACTCCACCCTAGCTAATTTCTAAAGGTTCTATTACCAAAGACCTTCACATGGGAGGTTACAGCTTCAACATACGAGAGGGAGGAGCACAAACATCCAGTCCTCTCCAATCCATTCAGTGGCTGCAAGGCAGGAAGAGAGCATCACCAGAAACTAGACCACAGGTTATAAGGAGGGCTTTGGAACTAGCAATGGGGCAAGACTGGGAAAGTTTTGAGAGGATGCTAGAAATATGGAGTTAAGGGCAACTCTAGTGAGATGTCGGATGAAAATGAGGAACACGTTATTGGAAACTGGGGGAAAGAGGGGTGTTGTTAAACAGGGGCAAAGAGTCAGTCTGTGAGCTCATGTTCCGTGGGAGGAAGAACTGTGGGCAAATAACACTGGATATAAGCAGAGTGTTGAGGGAGCAGCTTGCTTCCTCCTGACTGATGGTAGGAAATGTGCGGAAGAGCTGAGTGGAAGAATCGGTTATGCAAAGAGGAACCCAAACTTGGAGATGTGAAAGCTCCCCAGACTATCCATACTTAAAAAAAGATAATCAGAAAGTGTTCAGAAGAGAACATCAGGGCAGGACTGAACAACCGTTTAATAAAGAAATCATGAAATCAGATATCAGAGACTCAATCAGTCACTTCCATGGAAGGTAGGAATCAGGATCAGAATATTCTAGCAAAGACAACGCCAGTTTGAACTAAAGGGGGCAGAGAAAGCAGGATGGAAGGAAGGAAAACTTCAGACGTGGCCTCTGCAGGACTGAACCTCTACCCAGCCACAAACTTGGCTGTACTTGAAGGAAAGGGCAGGAATGACCTCTCCAAGAAATGACCTTAAAGGCAGGTCAGAGGTCATCAGTGCTGCCCCTCTCACGACAGGCTCGGGGTCAAGGCAATTTTGCCTCATTTTTAAAGGGGAGGGTCGCCTCTCCAGTTTGAGCGGGTCAGGATGAGACTGCAGTGCCTCAGAGCGGGGTACCCTCACCAGGAGCCATGGGGGCCAGCTTTTAGCCAGAGGTGTGCACGGCCCATACTGCAGACTAGGGAGGACACTGCCCAGTGGCCATCGAAGGCAGAATAGCCAGCAGGGCTATCCTTCTGCCTGCAGTTCCAGGGAAACTTGTCTCCTAGGTTTGGAGGTACCTGTGACTGTTCCCCCTTCCCCTATTCAGTTTGTCAGGGCGAGATGTCAGGCCTCTGGCTTCCCCACTACCGTGCCCTGAGCCCATAACTTGTCTGCTTCCACAGGCTCTCAGCTGAAGAGCAGCTGGCCTTAAGATACAGCCATGAGACCCCCAGCCTCATTCATGTCTGACTGAGGTCCTATGTAGGTAAGACTTTGGTCTTTAGAGTTTTGTTGAAAGGCGTTAACACTTTTGGGGCAGCGTGAGAGAAGCATGTATTTTATATGTGGGAAGAACATGAATGGGGGGCAAGTATGAATGATACGGATTCATTCTGTCCCTCCACAAATGCGTGTGCCGAAGGCTGAACCCACCCATGTACCTATCTGGAGAAGGGTTTTTAACAGGTAATTAAGGTTAATAGACCAGAAGGGCGGGGTCCCCATCCTACTGGACTGCGTCATATAGGAAAATAAAGTCTCCCCCACCCCCATTTGCTCTCTTCCTCTCTCCTTCCCTCTGTCTGACATGTGGGCTAAGTGGGAAGGTGAACATCTACAGGCCGAGAAGAAACGTCTCAAAAACCAGATCAACCAGCACCTTGATCTCGAACTTCAACCTCTGGAACTGGGAGAAGACACATTTCTATTGGTTAAGTCCCCAGTGTAAGCTATTCTGTGGCGCAGTAGCAGACCAAGCCTGGCCTCCTTGCAGAGATAATCGAGTTAAAATGAGGTTCTCATGGTGGGCCCTTGTCCCTGATGAGATGAGAAGTAGAAATCAAAACTTAGACAAAGACCAAGTGCAGGTGCGCTATGAAGAGAATCACGGGAAGATGGAGGTGGAGACTAGAGAGACTGGAGCCTTCCCCCGGAGCAGGGCTGCTGGCAGCTGGAGGAAGCCGGAAGGACCCAGCCCTGGCGCCTTCAGAGAGAGAGAGAGCACCGGAATGGCACCCCTGAGCCTGGACTTCAGCCTGCAGAACTGCCAGAGCGCATCTCTTTGTCTGGCTGACAAGCTTGTGGGACTCTACCTCAGCCTGAGGGCATCAACAGAGCCACTCACTCAGGAGAGTCATCTGGAATGAGAACGTTGGATCAAGTTTTAGTGCTACAGGGGTGTGCCTAAATCTGCTGCAAGGGTTGTTTGTTGTTGTTTTTGTTTTAGCATTTACTTCATTCCCGCTGCTTCTGCCTCTTCTCAGACTCAGAATCCCGTCTTGCTTTGACGATGAGTGATGAGGCTGAGAACCTAGAGAACCCAGGAAAACCCCCCAACTCAATACCCTGCACTTAGTCACATTGGCAGGTCCCTTTCGCCACGTCTGGGCAGCACACCTGTCACCGGGCGCGAGGGGGCACCCCCACCCGTGTTGCCCTTGTGTGGGTGAGCACGGGCGAAACGCCGGGTTTCTGCACCGCTGCCTCGCAGGAGCTCACGCTGCACCGCCACCTGCGGCCCCCGGGTCTGTACCTCGCTCACCCCCAGCACTTCCGCTCCAGCTCTGTCGCGGCCTGATTTACGGAAGTAGAAAATCTAATCAGAAGGAGTGGGATTTGGCCTCGGTCTTTATGGTTACTGGAAACGTGATTTTTTTTTTTAAGATTTATTTATTTATACATACAAGCTGGGGTGTAGGCCAGAGGTGTGGGGCGGCGAGAGGGTTCACCAGAGACAGAGCGGGGAGCAGAACAGGCAGATCGGAAACACACTGCTGAGGGGACCAGCAGGCGAGGCAGGAGAGGTCTGCCGCACCATGTGGGATTCTCCCCCGCCGGGCGTCGAACTCGCATCGCGCGCTGCCAACAGCTCCACAGGGCCGCGCTCAACCACTGCACCACCAGGGAGGCCCTGGAAACGTGATTTTTGTATAAACTGTCTCCACTTAATTATTTTCATCTGCAAAATGTGAACAACAAGCTCCTTCAGAGGAAGCTCAGCAAATGAGATGAGCTGCCTTGGAGGAGAGCCTGGGCGAGCTAGGGGCTGAGGAGGGGGTCATTTCTTTCCCCTACTACCTGTCGAAGACCTCACCCTCTGGCTTTCCTCAAATCTGGAGTGCGAGGCTATACCACACCCTCAACCACCCTTGTCCTGCCAGTCTGAGTTTCTGGCCTCCGTGCTCCTGGCGTTGCCGTCGCCCGGGCAACGTTATCTGACGACTGGACAATCTCTCCTCTCCAGTAGGACAACATCCAACGGCAGCCTCCAGCTCTTCCAGAGGGCGCTGAACTTCTGCTCCAACCACCCGGAGAGCCTCTTCCAGCGTGTGCCATGAGTACAGTCAGCCCGACAGCTTTCAGACAGGCTGTTTTCCTAGTCCCACGCTCCGTAGGCTCCACTGCTCACTCCCCTTGCCTTGCCTCGCCTCCCGCCATGGTCCTGCAGCCTAGAAACCTCCGGGCACAGCTCCTCTCTGCCCCATGCACCGCTTGAATGCAAGAGCCCTAAATCGGGGGCTTCCCTGGTGGCGCAACGGGTTAAGTCTCAGCCTGTGGAGCTATCTGCAGCCACCGCAGAAGGAGTTCGATCCCCCATCAGGGAGCTTCCCACAGGGCTCAGCAGACCTCTCTTGTCTCCCCGCTGCTCCCCTCAGCAGTGTATTTCAGTCAGTCTGCCTGTTCTGCTCCCTACTCTTGTCTCTGGTGAATCCTCTCACCCCCTGCACCTCTGGTCTGCACCCCAGTTCTTGTATGCATAAATAAATAAATCTTTAAAAAAAAAAGAGCCCCGAATCTAGTCAAACCCACCCCTGAAATACCACCCGAGGCCACAGTCCTGGCTCGGCAGTGTCTCCTGACTGTCCAATCACACTGACATGTCACCTCTCTGGCCTCTCGGTGTCAGTTTATCTTTGGGTAAACACACATCAGCTCGGAAATCCTTCTTTGCAAACATTCTTGTTGATGCCTCAGTTCCTGAAGTCTGAACACTTTCTAGCAGGTGTGTCATCAGTGCGTCTGGAATAATGGAAGCGCTGGGTCTCTTGCGGGCACTGTGTCTGTCAGAGGGGCCTGGAGAAGCTGAGCTGGCTCCCCCAAGAGGAAGGGAGCGGGGTGGGGCAGGAGGGGCTTTGGGGCCGCCGTCTCCAGAGAGGATTCTGTCTACCTCCGCTGGCACCTCCAGAATGGCAGACGAGGAGGAGGTGACATAAGGGGATCAGAAAGAGTAAGCCCTGGGGGTTCTTTCCACATGAGGCCACAGCTTTGTCTCTTACGATATACGGAATCATGAAAAGGTCCTCTGGACTCTCCAGTATTATGAGAAGTATCCAGAAGGAAGCACTGAAAACCACAAAGAGGACCTCTGTGCTGGCCTTGGGCAGATACAGAGATTCCCTGATTAGATGGGATCACAGCAACATGCTAGGCCTAGTGCTCCAACTGAACCTTTGGGATGACCTTGGCGGGCTATGTTTTTGGGATATCAGCGGGGCCGGCCGGCAGTCTGGGATGAGGGGCTGTGGCTGTGACGTGGGTGCTGGTTGTGTGCCCCTCATAACAGTTACCCCCTCCTCTGCTCTGCCACGGCCTCCCTGGGTGACCTCTGCAGGGTGTGACTGCCTTGCCCTCTGGCAGCGGATGGCAGGGAGAGGGGAGAGCTCAGGGTCTTTCTTTCCTCTTCCCTCCCTCCCTGCCTTGTGCATTTCACCGGGGCTGGGTTGGACGGCCCCAGCCCCCGATTTGCCAGTCCCTCTTCTGCAGACTTGAGGAACCCGTTCTCCCCCCTAGTTCTCTAGATGGTCATCCCTGGGTGATTCACTCTCCCTGTGTGTCTCCCAAGCAGCCCCATCTGTGGGGGTCACTTTCATGAACTTCTCCCCAATGTCCACAATTTGTAAGGCAGTAGTCATCTGTTTCCAGCTAGCAGTCCAGCGGCGAGGGTTGAACACTGAGAAATACTAGTGATTATTTTTATCATTCTTATGTTATCCTGGCCCCCTGCTCTGGAATGTCCAGAAACATCTAGCGCCTATCTTACTGCCAGGCTGCAGGTGGCAACTACAGTATTTGCCTTCTCAGTCCACATCCCACCACCTCCCCCAAGGCAGCCCAGGAACCCTGGCACCCCTTGCTTTGCTCTGTGCCTTTGACGTGTCCGTTTCTTTAGCTCTGCTGATGGCGCACTGGTAACTTCCCCAGGGACAGTCAGAGATGCCACGCGCCCCCTTCCCACCCTTCTCCCATGACATCTCAACAGCCAAAGCACAGCTTGCACCCCTGTTTGCTGGTTCTCAGCCAGCTCTCCTCTCCACTGGCTTGGGACTGCTTTCTCGACCCTCCAACTTTTCTTTGGCAGATTCCTGAAGCAGAACATCCAACAAAAACTCGCTGATGACAAAGGAATGCACCAGCTCATGCTGTAAAAGGTCACTCCGCTACATGGCATCCTGTGACACACACACGGAATCAGCCTAGTCAGAAGCACGTGTCCCGTGAGTCACAGCTGGGCCTGAATTGAGCATTGTGTGGCGTGGCTCAGCAGGTGCCCCCATCACTCCACTGTGCCCCATGTCGAATGAGCAATGCCCAGGGGTGCCAAGAACTTCATGAGTGACTGCAGAAAAATCTCCGAGTCAGTCTGGTACAAGTGCTCGCTGCACAAGGCACATACTCGGTGCCCACAAATGAGGCCATGGCCAAAGCCGAGTGCAACTCCCCTTGCAAGATGGAGGCTGTGACGGCCACACAGCGGAAGTTCATGGTGCCAGACTGAACCTCCTCAGCCTTTGCTCAGGCAGCTCTGGAAATCATGGGAAATGGTGGGAAAAGCACTCAGTTAAAGAAAGGACAAAAGGCTTTACATGTATTAAGAAACAAACATGATGTTGGGCCTCCCTCCCTGGTGGGGCAAGGGGTTAAGTTGCAGCACTATGAAGCTATCCGCAGCCACTGCAGCACGAGTTCAATCCCCGGCCAGGGAGCTTCCCACATGGCGCAGCAGACCTCTCCTGTCTCCCCGCTGCTCCCCTCAGCAGTGTATTTCAGTGTATCTGCCTGTTCTACTTCCCCCTCTGTCTCTGGTAAACCCTCTCACCACCCCACACCTCTGGCCTATACCCCAGTTATTACTGTATGCATAAATAAATAAATCTTTAAAAAATAAAGAAACAAACATGAGGGTCCTCTTTATGAGAATTTTATATTCCCGGCAGTAGATGACTTGCCTACAAATTCTGCCGGTGGTATGGATGTGAGCCTTAATTTTCTTTTGGAAAATGTTATTTCGTATAATTAAAAGTAAAAAGAACAAGTGGTTGTCTCTGAGGGGTGGGAGTTAAGGGGAGTGAGAGAACTATGTAGAGGACTTGTTCTAAATCTTGATCCTTGAGAACTAATTGATCTTTGATCCTTACATTATATTTCATCCTTCTATAGTTGATCTTTGCACTGTATAACTTAATGCATTTGGGCAAACTTAAAGAAGGGTACACATAAGATTTATATGTTTCATTGGAGGCAATTTTTTCCCTAAATGCATAAACAAATATTGAAGAGGCATATGGAAATGTTTACACATGAAGTAACCAATGTCTGCAACTTGTCTCAGAGATGATATGCGCAATGGATGGATAGAGAGATGAGTAATTCGATGGCAGCAAAATAAACCAAATATAACAACTAGTGTTTATAGCATCTCGGGAGTGAGCATTTTCTGTATCATCCTTTCAATTTGTTGTATGTCTGAAAATTTCACTTAAATGAGTTATTAAAAAAATGAAAATAAGTGGAAAAGAGAAATCTCAGAGCTTCACATAGAGTTGAGGTCAGGTGAACACAAGTCACACCAAGTTGGCAAATGACTAAATACTACTTTCAGCAAGGCAGCAGCCTCGCGGGGCAGGCCTGGGTGCTCCAAAGCAAAACAAAATGCCCACATACTAAATCTGGCATAAAAGTCGCTTCTTAGGGAGATGAGCAGTACAATTTATGCGGAATTCTTGTGGGATGGTGCATGAGAGGAGAAAAAATGGAAGAAATGCACAATTTTGAAGAACTATTTCTAACAAGGTGCTTTAAGGTTAAAGATTGCTTTAGTCCTTGCCCCTGGCAGACCCATCTCCAAACGACCCACTACACAGAGGCACAGATGGTCTAGAGGGGTAACCCACTGAGATGCTGGGGAAACCCACAAGGGAGGGTGGAAAAAATGACTCAGGCTTATACTCTCTGCTGCTCCAGAACACAGGTAAATATCTGAATCCTTCAGCTCTTCATCTTCCATGTAAGGTCTATGGCGGGACTCGTGGACCATCTGACATCGCGACAGTTTTCAGAATGACTGTCAGCTGGTGGGTCTGTTTGTCAACATCTGGCTTCAAAAACACTGGTCAACAGTGAGATCATAACTGACTTAAAAAGGCCCTAATCTGTAGTATCTTGGTGTGCTGAATATGAATATAACCCTGAAAATTTTTTATTGGCTCTCGTTTTGAAGATATTTCATAGAATTCATTTTATATGTTTCACCATTTACATTTATCCAGTAGGACTGCAACAACATCCTAAATCAGCCTAGAAGGATGTTATATTGCAGCGCATGACATAATACCATCACGCACTCATCATCTGGAGTTGATTGCATCATTTTCTGATACAATGCAATACTACTGTCAGGTGGCTGCTGAAGTAAGCTGACGTCAGCAGTGCACTATAGAAAGCCCTGTTGGAAAGGTTGAGCATTGAAAATAGTTCAGACTTTGTGCGAGACAGTGTAAGCTACTGTTCCATAGAACTGTTATTATTTTATCCATTTAGGCACAATGCAGAACAGCCATGCCTCGAAAGTGCATTAATAGCGTGGACAATTTCTGCTCTATTTGTGGGGAAGTGACATTTGCCAACCAGAAGAAAAGTATTACTTCTCAAGTGAAGAAGACTTCTCATCTTTACTTCGATGCAAGGTTGGTGACCAAAACAAGCCTTGGGCCCCGCATAGATGCTGTGCTCCATGTACAACACAGCTTTCACAGTGGTTAAATGGCAAAAGACCAATCAATGCTATTTGCAGTCCCCATGGTGTGGAGAGAGCCAAGCAACCACAGAAAAGACTGTTACTTCCGCTTGGTTCCTCCTCTTTCCAGTGGAATAATGAAGCAAAAGAAGTCGAAAATAGTCTACCGAAACATTCCGTCTGCATTGAGATGACCAGTTCAACAACTGGCTGCAGGGTGATGCGAAACAAGCATGGAATGCTTTTTTGCCTAGTGTCTACAAACTTTCTTGGGAATGTTAGAGCAGAAAACTACAAGAAACTAGAAGACATGCTGATGCAGTATCAGAAACTTGGCTTGCAATATGTCTCTAAAGATCCACTTCCTTCACTCCCATCTGGATTTCTTCCCTGAAAACTGTGGTATGGTTAGTGAAGAATATGGCGAACATTTTCATCAAGATATTGCATCAATGGAAAAAGATACCAGGGAATATGGTCCACTACAATGCTGGCTGACTACTGCTGGACACTCCCCAGAGATGCTCCTGAACAGCTGTATAAGAGACAAGCGAAGAAATCTAAGAAGTAGTCTATGACTTGATTTTTTACAGGTATTAACCATAGGCCTATTACTATTGACATGCATTTCATGATGTAAACATCCATTTATTGCAGATTACAAAAAAACTGGAGCCAAAATTAGAATTTGACTGTCATATTCGTGTTGAGCACACACAAATTGATAGGAAATGACTAATTTTATTTCAGTGATATGACTTTTGTAAAAATTTGTTGACCAGTGTAACAGAGAGTAGATACCTCATCAAGAGTACTCTAGGCAAAGTTGGTGTTTAATAAATTTTGGTCATCTATGTCATTTATGTCTTAATAAAGGGGGAATATTGGTTGGAAAAAAAAAGAATCAATGCAATCACGTGAAGGTGATTTCTCAGAAACCCTTAGAAAGTGAGGAAGAGACATGGTTCAATGAAACAGAGAATCTTATAGGGATCAAAGTGATGTCAAAGGAGACATTGCCACAGAGGAAAGGATCAACTAGGAAAGGTCTGGAGGAAGAAGTAAAGCCCCTGGAGGGTGCTGGGATCCCACAGCTGCTCCTCAGATGACTAGTTCTATGATCTTTGGGCAAGTGCTTAAACTCTGGGACTTTAAGAGTCATTGTGAGTCCTAGAGTCATTGTGAGAATCATTTATATTTAAAAAAAATTAAAAGAAGATGTAAAGTTTCTGGCAGGTGAGACCCAAGAGAAACAAAGAAAGATGAATAAGCACGCCTTCACGGCTGGCCTAGCCTGCTGGAAAGGCTAATGAGTGAAAAGGAGAAATGGGGGGGAATGTCACAGCTTGGGGGCTCTCAGAAGGCTGTGGAGGAGGGGCAGGGGCAGGGATCAGAAAACCTGCAGCAGCAGTGTCTAGAATCCTGCTAAGGAGAGATGTTTGGGAAGATACATCCCAGTTCAGATGCCAGGGCCATGGAAATGAACAAAAACATGAGTAAACAGTATGCACCATGGGACAGATGGAAGAGCAGAAAAATAATTTCCAGAAAAACATTGGCTGAAATGTTGGATGATATATTGAGACCAGGCTAGAATTCCAGTCTCCAGGAAAAGTGCTTTCCACATTGAGTATGGAGAGTTGCTTCTAAGGGCAGGACAAATCTTGCACCATTTGCTGAATTTACTCAATGCACAGCTATGGCAGTAAAATGGCAGTGTTACTAGGAAGCAACTTCCTTAAGGAGTGGCAAATAAACAGTTTATTGCAGTTGTGGCATAAACTAAGCAGGACATCATACACAAACAAAGGCCCCTTAATGTACTCTGAGGACCTCATAAGAAATGTTGCCAGTGGGAAATTTTGCTAAGAAAAATATAAAGTAAGTGCTTAAGAAAGCCTACATTTATTATTTGAGTCTGGGCTTCTCAGCTATCAAAGGTACTCATCTGAGTGACTTAAATCAATTAATAAAATAAAAGTTCTTGGTTAATGAGAAATTTTATAAAAACGATTCCCCACTAAGATTTTGTAGAGTTCCGTAAGTTGCATGGTAGAAAGATTGCAGAACATACCCATGTTGTCTTCAATTAACCAAATAGGGATGTCACTTTATCTTCCCCAAATATAAAAGCCCTTTGATGTTACTCTTGAGGAAGGGCAAGACTCAAATAGTTTTTTCTGATATTCCTCCATGACTCAGGCTGCAATTGTTCAATAGTACAAGCATATTTTTACCCTTATTCAAAGACTGTTTTTGAGCGATGGAGGAATTTTATTGGGCTTCCAAACCTTGTAAAAGAGAATTGCTTTCCTCACCCGACTCTGTTCCATCTGGGAGGCCAGCTTCCAATGCTGGGTGGAAATCATGTCTTGCCGTCAGCCTTCTAGATCTATGGAAAATTTCTATATTGTTTTTATTGAAGTGTTAAAAGGAAATACTTGTCATGTAAGCCCAAAGGAAAATTCACACAGTTTTGGCCCTTAAAAGAAAAAAAGATGTAAGTATGTAAGAACACTCAAACATGGCGGGGAGGGAACACTTTCCAGTTCAATTTAGAACATGTAATTTTACCTTTTCCTCAAAGACCTCACATCTGGGAGTCACAAATCTCAAGAATTCTCAAGATTTTTGCTTTTTTTAAATTTAGAAATGGGGCAAGTGGTGCTCCTCACTGAAAGATCTAGATTTATCAGAAAACTCTACAAAATAGATTTTTCTTATGGGGTCCTCGTGTGGATCAAACTCTGTGAGGTTATGCAGGAATAGTACATGAGAGACTTCTAAAATCGAAGGTTCTATTTCCCATATCTCTTCCATTTCAGCATCGGGATCGAAGGAGCAGCCTTTTACTGAGCCAAGAATTGCATTTGGCTTTGAACTTGGACCCTTCCTGCTGCTATGACTAGAGGCTAATATTTTTCCTTTTTTTTTTGTCACAGTTATAATTTTATTTTCTTGGTTTTATTTTTCACTTTATATTTCTATTTGATCCTCGTTTAAAAACCTCTTCCTACATTTTATAGTGGTGTATCTATAGTATTTTATCCAAATTTATCGATCTATTATTAATAAAGATTGCGCTTCATCAAGTTATAATTGACAAATAAAAATTGAATGTATTTTTTTGGTTTCGATTTTGAAGGGGATGGATTTCTTAATTTCTTCTTCTTCAGATTGGGTGTTTGCATAGAGGAATGCTACTGACTTTTGTGCGTTGATTTTGTATCCAGCTATTTTACTGAACTGGTCTATTATTTTGAGTAGTTTTCCTATGGAGTTTTTAGGGTTTTGTATATATATTATCATATCGTCTGCAAATAGAGACAGT
>PVIJ01013325.1:0-19812 GCA_004024925.1 Scalopus aquaticus
CCCCAGGGCTGAGAGGGGCCTGCTCTGCCTCCTCTTCTCTATCTGTAGCCTCCTTGTTGTGCGGGCCATGAGGAACTGTCCCCCTCCCCAGTCTGTGTGCCCCTGTCTCTGCTTGTCTTTGAGCTTGGTGTGTTGGGTTAGGGAGGGTTTGGGTAGCCATGGTGGGGAGCAGTGGAGGCGGAAATGGGGGTAGAACAGCTAAGTGAACAGCGAGGCTGGTGAACGGGACAAGGGTTTGGAAAGTGGAGGGTGACCGTGGCTGAGACCATCCTCCCGATGGTGGGGAGAGGATTCCTCTTCCAGCCAAGACACGCCATAGTCGCTTGGGCTGTGCTGGGACCCCGAGAGCATCGGTCTTCATGACATACTTTGCTCATTTTTTGTTGCCTTGGAAACTCTGGAGCAGCTAATTCTCATCCCAAGCTGGCATCTTCTCTGGTTTGAGGTTGGTGGGTGGGGTCTCAGGGAGATGGAGGATAGACCCTATCTCTCACCAACTGTGAGACGGCGGGAGGGGGGGCTTCTGGGAGGGGTGTGGAGAACCGGGGCTCTCGGGCTATCCCTGATGCCTTGTCCTGTCTTCTTTCTCCTCACCCTCCAGCCTGCAATGGGGACTATATGGAGCCTGAGAAGCCGGGTGCCCCGCTTCTGCCCCCACCTCCCCAGAACAGCGTCCCCCATTATGCCGAGGCTGACATTGTCACCCTGCAGGGCGTCACTGGGGGCAACACCTATGCTGTGCCCGCGCTGCCCCCAGGGGCGGCCGGGGATGGGCCCCCCAGAGTGGATTTCCCTCGATCACGGCTCCGTTTCAAGGAGAAGCTTGGCGAGGGCCAGTTTGGGGAGGTAAGGAGGACCCCTGCTGTTCCCACTTCTCTGTGTGCCTGGCTCACTCCAGGGTTCTGGGGCCCATACCTCCCCCGGGCCTGGGACCCTGCCACCTGTGACTGACATCCAGTGACCCTGTGACTAGGTGAACCTGTGACCTCTGCTCCCCAGGTGCACCTGTGTGAGGTGGAGAGCCCCCAAGACCTCGTCAGCCATGATTTCCCCCTTAATGTGCGCAAGGGACAGCCCTTGCTGGTGGCTGTCAAGATCCTCCGGCCAGATGCCACCAAAAATGCCAGGTGAGGACCAGGGATGGTATCTGGGAGAAGGGAGGGGGGTGCATGAAGAGTAGGGCATGATCTAATGATCTAGAAAGAATTAAAGAGGGGTGTTGGGGGAAGGGTTTGACCTCAGGCTGTGGCATCACTGGCAAGTCAGGTGTGCTGGGGCCCGGGGCAGGTGTGGGTGAGCAGGAGGGGAGGGGCAGGTCAGCCCCTCCCCCCTACCCCCCTTCCCCCCCCCCCCCCACGCCCCTGGTGCCATCCACTACTCCTTGTCCTCCAGGAATGATTTCCTGAAGGAGGTGAAGATCATGTCCAGGCTAAAGGACCCTAACATCATCCGGCTGCTGGGCGTGTGTGTGCAGGACGACCCCCTCTGCATGATCACTGATTACATGGAGAACGGGGACCTCAACCAGTTCCTCAGCGCCCACCAGCTGGAGGACAAGACGGCCGAAGAGGCCCCCGAGGACGGGGAGGCTGCCCAGGGGCCCTTCATCAGGTACCTACTCACTGGGGTGGCCTGCCCTTGAGAGTTCCTGAAGGGGTTCTCCTCTCCCCTCGCTCCAGTCTGAAGCAAAGAGGGGCGCATGGGTGGGTATGAAGGGTATGACGGAGGGCATGAAGAACATGTAACCATGTGCATTGGGAATTAGAGGGGCAGAAGAGCTGGGGCTTGCCACCGTGAGGTGGGCAGGGGTCTGAGCCCTGTCAGGAATTTCCCTGTACCCCCTTCTCACTCACTGTCTGAGCCTGGGTTGGGGAGGATAATAGAGAGAGCTCTCTGGGGTCAAACCAGCCAAAGAAAGTTTGCCTAGGTGCTTCCCCGCTGGCCTCCACCTGGGCATTCCTTCTCACACCTGGGGCTGGTAGTGGGGCGAGTCTGGGGCTGCCCAGTGACCCTCCCTGGTGGGCTCCCTCATTCAGCTACCCGATGCTGTTGCACGTGGCGGCCCAGATCGCCTCTGGCATGCGCTATCTGGCCACACTCAACTTTGTGCATCGGGACCTGGCCACGAGGAACTGCCTGGTTGGGGAAAACTTCACCATCAAAATCGCGGACTTCGGCATGAGCCGGAACCTCTACGCCGGGGACTATTACCGCGTCCAGGGCCGCGCGGTGCTGCCCATCCGGTGGATGGCCTGGGAGTGCATCCTGATGGTGAGGGGGGCGTGGCGGGCAGGGGTGGAGAGCACTGGCTGCCTCCCCCCACCCCAAGCGGTGCAGGCTCCTTCAGCTACCTGCCCTCTGGGCTGCGCTTTCCTCCTCTGTAAAGTGAGGGTCTGGCGCAGTGCTAAGATTTCCTCTGGCTCTAGGGACTGGAGAAGGCGGGAGGCAATGTGGGAGGGGAAAAGGCCCAGGAGCCAAGACTGGGTACAAGAGATAGAGCCAGGGTGTAGAGAGCAAGAGATAAGGGTCGAGAGGAGGCTGGAGATAGAAAGGGATGATTTGGGAGAGAATATGGAACATATATTGTGGGAAGGATGGGTAAAGAAGGGAAAGGTGAGGGAGAGGATGAGCCTGGAGGACAAAGGCCAAGCTGAGGGAGGGAGGCGCAGCTTGCTGGAAAGGGCGCCAGCTCAGGAAGGCAGAGCGCCCAGGGTTGGGAAGGGAGTCAGGTGGGGGTGTGCTGGGTGGACACGGGGCTCCCTGTGGGTTGCCAACATCCTTCTCTGTCTGATCCATGCACCAGGGGAAGTTTACTACCGCGAGTGATGTGTGGGCCTTTGGGGTCACCCTCTGGGAGGTGCTGATGCTCTGTCGGACCCAGCCCTTTGGGCAGCTCACTGACGAGCAAGTCATCGAGAATGCTGGGGAGTTCTTCCGGGACCAGGGCCGGCAGGTCAGAGCACAGGGGAGGGAGGACGGGCCTGGGGGGCCAGAGGGGCAGATCCTGTCACCCCAGGAACTAAAGAACATTTGCTTACTGCCTTCTGTCCACACGGCTACGCTGCAGGTGTATCTGTCCCGGCCCCCTGCCTGCCCGCTGGGCCTGTACGAGCTGATGCTTCGGTGCTGGAGCCGGGAGCCTGAGCAGCGCCCGCCCTTCTCCCAGCTTCATCGCTTCCTGGCAGAAGATGCACTCAACACGGTGTGAGCCACGCAGCAGCCACTCCCTCAGGGAGGATTCAGGGGAAGCCAACGGCACTGAACAAGAGGAGTCATGGCACCCCGCTCCATTCCCCCTCCCAACAGCCCTTCACCTCTGAGGGGCAGTGTGACCACAGGTGGGCTGGGCCTGCCAGGGAGCTGCCACCTCCCTTTCCCCGCCTGGACAAGCTCTCGTGCCCCCTCCCGGCTCTTCTCCTAGAAGCCCCGCTGCCCACCCAGCTGGCCCTGTGGATGGGATCCTCTCTGACCTCTTCTGGCCATCCCTTGGGGGAAGGCGGGACAAATATAGGGCAGACACTGGACATGGCCCATTGGAGCACCTGGGCCTCCCTGGACAACACTGGTTCCCGGAGAGATGGCTGTGCCTGTCCCTCCCCCACCAGCCTCTCTCTCCGTCACACACTGGACCCCACTGTCTGAGAATTTGGGGAGTGAGGACAAGAAAGGGAGAAAATGCGCCCTTGGCTGAACTCCTGGAATTGTCCTCAGCTTTGGTTTCTCCCTCCTCCCTCCTCTGAAACACTGGACCTTGGGGGGACCTGGCCTCCAAGCCCCGGCCAGCACTCCTGCCCACCTGCTGCGTTGTAGCTAGAACTTCTCTAGGCCTGTATGTTTCTGCAGAATAAATGTTGGGATTGGGGGAAAGAGGGAGCAAAGGTCTGCGGCCCTGGGGTTGGACATCTCTGTTGTAGCTACCATATTGGTTTTTCTATAATCACTTGGGGTTTGTACATTTTTGGGGGGAGAGACACAGATTTTTACACTAATATATGGATCTAGCTCAATGCGATTTTAATCCCCTGCACTAGGCAGGTAATAAAAGGTTGAGTTTTCCACAGCTGTGAGTGGGTTTCTTGGGATTTTGGTAAAGTCTGCCTCCCATTTCCTTTCTTCCTCCCCCCCACCCCCTCCTCCCCATTCCATTTGCTTCTATGTATTTTTCTCAGAATACTGTTCTGTTCTTCCATAAGCCAGGGTTAGGCCAGGGATTCTCAGCCTGGTTTGAACCATGCCCCCCCTTTGGTAGTCTGGAGACTACTGATTCCTCTTCAGAATTATGTTTTAAAACCCATAGAAACAGGACTACAGAGGAAATCAGTTAAAAGAGTTTACCAAAACACGTATTTTTTCATTATGACATGGTAGCATATGCCTTTAAAATAATAAGACAAGCACAGGCATAATAACTGCTGACATTTCCAAATAGTAATAAGCATAAGTGATATCCTGAGGTTTCTACACTGTCATGGGATAGAAAATAGCTGAGGTGGCCTCCCTGGTGCTAACCCACGCGGTGCAGCAGACCTCTCCTGTCTTGCCCACCACTCCCCTCAGCAGTGTATTTCAGTTAATCCTCTTGTTCTGCTCCCCACTCTGTCTCTGGTGAATCCTCTCACCCCCCCCCCACTCCTCTGGCCTACACCCCAGTTATTGTATGCAAAATAAAATAAAAACAAATCTTAGCAAAAAAGGGAAAATAAAATAGCTGAGGTGTCTTCTAGGGGTTCATATTTATGACAAATTTCAATTAGTAAAAATACAGATGTATATATATATTTTTTTGCTCACATTCTAGGACCCCCTTGAGGGTGCAGGTGTCCCAGGTGGAAAATCCTGAATTATCGTAAATGATGGTCAAATGTGCAAATGACCTCAAATGTGTGACCTGTTTGGCTGGGAGCCAGAACCAAAGCCTAAATTATCTCAGCATCCTGGAAGAATGAGCCACAACCACCAAGAGAACATTTAATAAAGAGTGCAAACTTGGTTAGAAAAAAAATCAGCTGCAATTATTGAAAAAGACAGACTCATCTTGATGGCAGCTCATGTGAGACAGAGACCCTGGGGTCTTGGTTGATGATATTCACAAAACAAGCCAACTGGATAATTAAGAGAACAATAAAGATGATTTAATCTTCGGTTGAATTAATAGGCCCTTGGGGTGCAGGTCACAGATGTAAGAGCTGACACACAGGTCAGCCCACTGTGACCCGCTTGAAGATGGGCGCCGACAGGGCGGCCCAGAGCGGTGAACGGTGCGAGCCTTGGCAGCGGAGCAAGCAAGCGGAGAAGCTGGGACTCTTAAGCTCTGGGCCTATGCAGCCACCTAGAGCTCATCTGAACTCCAATCTCAGCAAGTTCAAACCTCCTCCTTCCTGTGGTTTCCTGACTCAGCAAATGGCAGCATCCTCCACTCAGCTGCACAAGCCAGAAACCGGAGAATCAGCCTTGCTGCCCCTTTCTCCTTACTCTCACTCCCAGATCCAGTCTACCATGACTCTGTTGATTTAGCTCCCCAGATTTCCCTTAAATCTCACTTCCCTGCTTTCTGCCACCATCCTGCACACATAGCGTCTTGCCTGGGCCATCTTGCCTGGGCCACTGCAGGGGCCTCTCAGGATCTATCTGAGCCACTGGCTGGTTTTCAGCCCTGCAGCCAGAGTGATCTTTAAAACACAGAATGCTGAGCCCCTGCCCCCACCCCCTAGTTTATCTCAAACTTTTCAGTGGTTTCTCAGTGACTTTACAATAAAGAACAAAACCTTCCTGGTCAAGTTAGCTCCTCCCTGCACTGCTCAAGCATCTTTCCCCCACCATCCTTTATGCACCCCTAGCCCTTGCATTTCCTCCTTGGAGCCACAAGGCCTTTGGAGAATGCTGTTCCCCGTCTAGAGGCAAAGGTTCCCTACCATCTGCCTGTTAGCTCCTGATCATTCTTCAGCAATCTTCTCTGACTTGCCCGGGTGATGATCTCTGAGCACAACTCTTCTTTGTAGCACTTACCACAGGTACAATTTTATGTTGTTTTTTTTTTTTTAAAGAAAATAACGACAATGGGCCTCCTTGGTGGCTCAGGGGTTAAAAGCTCAGTGCTATCATGCTATCCCCAGCCACTGTGGCAAGAGTTTGATCCCCGCACAGGGAACTTCCCACATGGTGCAGCAGACCTCTCCTGTCTAGCCCACTGCTCCCCTCAGCAGTGTACTTCAGTAGATCCATCTGTTCTGCTCCCCACTCTGTCTCCGGTGAAACCCCTCACTCTACCCCCCACACCCCAGTTCTTGTATGCATACATAAACTTAAAAAAAAATTTACTAGCACTTACTACGTGCCAGGTACCACACTTATTAATACTCTATCTTACTTAATCCAACGTATTAAGTAGTTAAAAGTATTCCCATTTCACAAAGCAACTAACTTGCCCAGGGCAGCGCAGTCACTAATGGTGAAGCAGGGAGCAGTCTGTGGGCTCCTTACTCTGTTCTTTGTCTCCAGGACACAGCATAAAGGGAGGAGGTAGAGCTCACAGCCACAGGATGTCTTTAAACACAGGGTGGGTAAGGGGCCCTTTCCCACAATTCCAGCTCCTAGGATCCCTGGCTGGCTTTTTTCCTGAGGCTCAGGAATGAACTCAGCCTATGCTCAATTCCTGCAGTCAGACACCTTGCCCTCTTCCACTGCACCCTTACAGCGGGGATCTCCAAGAGAATTCCTGATCTCCAAGGCGACGGTCTGTAGCTGGCTGTCCAGTAATAGCCACTAGCTACTCAGTAGCTAAAATGGGACTGGTGTGACTGAAGAACTGAATTTAAAATTTTATTCAGTTAATTTAAAGGTAAATAGGCACAGGTAGCTAGAAGGTCCTGTTCTGGACACGCCTTAGTTTCCTTTACTTTGTGGGGAACCACATTCCTGTATGCCCAGCTCTCCTGGCTTTGCTGCCGTTGAAATGAAGCATATGACTTATTTGGGTTTTACAGACATAAACGCTTCTTGCATAGAGAACGTTGGACTATGTATATGTCATTTTGTAATCTGCTTCCCCCCCCTCGTGACAGGTCGCAGATGGCTCCCCGCCAGCATACACAGTGGCCTCCACTCTGTGCTGCCCAGTATTCTACACAGTTGCAATGGCCCTCATTTTACCAGCTCCCAACAGGGACACTCGACTGTTTTCATAATATAACATACACAATTAAGTAACTGTCTTTCCATGGATATCTCTGTACCCACGTGGAAAAATTTCAGTATGACACATTCCTAAAGGGGGAGTTGCTAGGTCAAAGGGTAGCACATTAAAATCATTGGTGTATACTGCCAAATTGCCCTTTAAAAGGCACATCTATGTCAACCTACAACAAAAGCTGGAGTCCGCTCCTAATTGGAGGCCAGTACTGAGGTTGTCAATATTTGTTTTTTTTTCCCAGTTGGATATTTTATTGCTTCTTTAATTTACTTTTCCTTTGTTACTATTAGTGAAGCTGAGTGCTGCTTCACTTGGTTGTAAGGCATTTGTATTTCTTCTGTTTATTGCCTACCTCATTTGCCAGTCTTTCTATTGCAGTGTATTTTCTTTTGCTTTGTTTTGTAAGAGTGCTTTGTATTTTGCCTACTTTATCAAAAATTTCTTTCCAGTCTGTAATTTGCCTTTTAACCTTAAGATTTGCCATAAATAAGTTTTGTCAATTTTGTCCCATTCTCTGAGGATTTAAACATTGATTGCTAAAGAAATGGAACAATTAAACAAACATAAATGAGCTACAAAGCGTAACGAGGTCTTACACAGTTCTTATCGTTTTGGTCCTTGGTCCCTCCCAAATGTACTTAAAATTCCACTTTGAGTGCTTCCTAAGCTCTGATGGTGTGCAAATTTCTTAATGTCACTCAGACTGGGCTGTCAAATGAAAATAACAAAACCTGCTTTGAGGAAGCTGGGGAAAGTGTAGTTCTGGCCTTGGCTGCAGACGATTCTGCAATCACTTCAATGCAGTGATTTCATAAATGAAATCAGACCAAACATTTGGTTTCTTTTAAAAGCAGTATTAGGATTTTCTAATGAAACGTGGGTGGAAGTATGGTGGCCGTGGGAATCAGGACTCATCGCGCACCTACATGCTGAGTGAGCACACTGGATCTTATGAACTCCTAATTCTCGAACACGGGTGAACTGTTAGAATTTTACCGCGAGCAGCTGAGCTCAAGGAACCCAGTTTCGTAGGTCTCTGAAGCACCTCACCACACAGCCGTCTCTGCACTTCCACCAGGAACGCTCCCAGGGTCCCCTTCCTCCCAGGTGGGTGGACGTTAGCAGTGGGGTTGGAGAGCGACTCGGAACGAAGTGGCCCAACCTTCGCTGTCGCCGGCTCTTTCAGCTAAAAGCCGGCTCCAAGCCTATCGGTTTTCTCGCGGTGCCTTTTGGGAATCGTAGTCCAACGACCTTCAGCCTGTTCCGGGGTGGGCAAGGATAAGACTCCAGTTCCCAGTGTGCTCCGCGGCGGGCAAGTGCAGCGCCTATTCTTACCCTTCCTACTTTCCCACTCTTGCCTTCCTTCCCTTCTCTTCTGAGTCCTCTACTCTGGGCTCCTGTCTGTGAAACGCCTTCAGTCTTCTCTCCACCTTTCCCCACTCTTTTATCACCATCCTTTCCCCTATTCCCGGGAGCCACTGCGAGATATTGGCTTCGATTAAGCGACGGCTTGAGACTCGGGGTGCACGAGAGGGGATCGACACAGAGTGGTAGGGGGTACTGGAGAGGGTGTGGCGAAGGGATTATAAAAGAGAGGGAGAGTTTAGTGAGAGTCGAGGAACGGCAGGAGAGTACGGGGGAAGTTAGGAGGTCCTACAGTGTGGGTCAGGATGAATGAGTGAACTAATCTGGGGAGTAAAAGGGAAAGAGATGGAATTAAGTTTGGGAGACATGTAAGGGAAAGGTAGTTTTTTTGTCGTGTCCAGCAGGAGAAGGGAAGCCAAGAAGTAGATGAGAAGGACTGACAGGTCTGGAGCTTACAGGCTGATCCAATCAGGAGAGGTGGAAGGGAATGTCGGGATCCCTTCCCGTCCCTCCGGGCTCTAAAAAATTTCTTTGTCACTGCCCAGATAAAGATGAGACAAGTCAATGAAATGACTTGCAAAATGATTGTTGCAAATATGGAACAATTAACAATAATGTCACTTGGAAACTGAGCGATCTGCACTCTGAAGAAAGAAGTGGGGTGAAGAGCTAGAAAAGGGGGTTTGATCAGGTTTGGGAGAAACAAATGATAAGTGACAAGGGAAAGGAAACCGTAGAAAAGATAGATTATTGTGGAGACCAATGGATCTGGAATAGAAAGAAAAAAATTATGGAAGGGGGATACTTGCATGGCTTGCAAGGGTGAGTTCCTAACACTTGCATCTCACAGGTTATGGAGAGCACCCCCCTAAGGGGTGGATTGAACCGAGTACACCTTCAATGTAGAAATCTGCAAGAATTCCTAGGGGGTCTGAGCCCTGGGATATTGGACAGATTATATGGGCACCCTGCCACCTGCCTGGCAGTCTTCAGGTGAGTTCCCTCTTCCTGGCAGGAACCATGGTGGGAAAATGTAATGTGACCTGCAGACTTCAACAAGTTATTCTGGGTAGAAGCTTAGCCCAGGGTTACTTGGAGATTAAAGTGTGTCAGGCCAAAATAGGTGGAGTTTGTGGGGCAGCAAGACAGGTAACAGTTTGTGGGTGAGATAAGATGTTTGAGAGGCCACTGAGGGCACAGTACAGATCTAAGACATTTCTGATACTAATACTTTACCTCTGTCCACTTACAGAGAGCTCCCATCTCTGGCCAAAAACTGGGTGATGCGGATGCTCTTTCTGGAGCAGCCTTTGCCACAAGCTGCTGTGGCCCTGTGGGTGAAGAAGGAATTCAGCAAGTGAGTCTCAACTGCATTCTTAGCCAGATACATATTTCCCAACAGTTAGACTCCCCAAACTGCTTGATTCCTTGGAACACTTCCAGGCAATGTTAGTGGGTACACAAAACTTGTAAGTAAATTTGGGAAGCTCTGCATACTGTATTTTCCCTCTTGGGGAGTTTAAGGCCTGTAAGACAGCTCTGGTAGGCATTGCAGTAAAAAAAAATCTGCCTCAAGAAGACACTGAGTTCACTTTGTGAAAGTGTTCCAAGGATCACCCTTTTAGAAAACACAAATATGGAGGCCTCTATGGGCCTTCTTTTTTCTGCCCCCCACTCACCTTTCTGCTTCGTTCCAGAGCCCAGGAGGAAAGTACAGGGCTGCTGAGTGGCCTCCGTATCTGGCACACTCAGCTGCTCCCTGGTGGGCTTCAGGGCCTCATCCTCAACCCCGTCTTCCGCCAGAACCTCCGCATTGCGCTTCTGGGTGGGTATGTCACCTCCATCTCTTCCCAAGCGAGGCCAGGGGAGCGGTAATTAAACTGCTGGAGGGGCATCTCCTGAGGGTCCTTCCTGGACACTGGTGGGCTCTATCTTTGGGAACTCCTTTAGGAATAAGTTGGACCACATGTAGCTGCTTATCTCCCATTTGCGTGGGATGTGGGTGGAAAGAGGGCAGAGGGGCTGGCAAGGATTACCAGCAGGGCTCCTTACTCTCGCCCCATCGTGAACGCAGGGGGAAGGCCTGGTCTGATGACACAAGTCAACTAGGGCCAGACAAGCATGCCCGGGATGTGCCCTCTCTTGACAAGTATGCCGAGGAGCGATGGGAGGTGAGGACTTGGGACTCTGCGTTCCTCTGTTAGTGTTCCTGTTTTCCATGGCCCTTAGAGGCACCCCTCTCTTGGTTCTCTTCTGTTCCTCAGGTGGTCCTGCACTTCATGGTGGGCTCTCCGAGTGCAGCTGTCAGTCAGGACTTGGCTCAGCTCCTCAGCCAGGCTGGGCTCATGAAGAGGTAAAGAGACCAGAGGTACAACAGCCCCGTTTTGCTATCTCCTTGCGTTCCTGCTAGCCTGTGTCCAGGCAGGTCAGGATTGGAGAGGTTGACTGAAAAAGAAGAGCTGACTGGGGTACAGTCAGATAGACCAAGAAAAAAGGGTCACATAGGACGGTGGCCTTTTCCTGAATGCTTCCACTGTTGGCCCTCTATGTCTCTAGTGCCGAGCCTGGAGAGCCGCCCTGCATTACCTCTGCCGGCTTCCAGTTCCTGCTGCTGGACACCCCTGCCCAGCTCTGGTACTTCATGTTACAGTATTTGCAGACAGCCCAGGTGAGGAGCCACGGCTGCTTGCTGGCACACTCTGCTCGTCTTGGGACGCACCAGAGACGCTGCCTGCAGAGCCTGTTCCCAGATATTCTCTTCTCTGTCCCTCTCCATTTTCATCCCTCGTGACCCTTCCCCTTTGATCTCTGCTCCTTCCTAGAGTCGGGGCATGGACCTGGTGGAGATTCTCTCCTTCCTCTTCCAACTCAGCTTCTCTACTCTGGGCAAGGTAAGTGGCGCCTGGAGCTGGGGGTTTGGGGGGAGCAAGATGATGGGTAGGGAGATGGGTCAACTGAGTGGATGCTAAGAGTGAACAAAGCATGAACCAGAGGTGGGGAGAGAGACTGAGTGTATTAGGGTTGGGAGATGAAAATGGGGTGTGTTTTGGGCCCGTGACTGATCACTGCTTTTCCTTAGGATTACTCTGTGGAAGGTATGAGTGATTCTCTGTTGAATTTCCTGCAACATCTGCGTGAGTTTGGGCTTGTTTTCCAGAGGAAGGTAGGAACTCCTAGATACCTGGCATCTAGGGAAGAGGCAGGGTGGCACATTGCCTTGGCCTTTGAAAAGGAGTGGGGTCTCGGGAAGCAACAGCAGGAAGCAGTTGCCAGGACGGAAGACTTGGGTGACTGGGCACAGAAGCTGCACAAGGCTCTGTGCTCTGGGAGGGCTCTGATGTCTTGGGCAGGAAGACATAGATCAGTGACACCTGAGGGTCCTCTCCTTTCCTCTTCTTTCCAGAGGAAATCTCGACGTTACTACCCCACACGCCTGGCCATCAACCTCTCTTCAGGTGTTTCCGGGGCTGGGGGCACCACACATCAGTCAGGCTTCATTGTCGTGGAAACCAATTACCGACTGTATGCCTACACAGGTGAGGCTGGACAGGGGCCCTTGGAGATCAGGCCTGGTGGGGGTGCGAGGGGAGAGGAAGGAAGCAGGAGGGGATGCCAGTGTATATTCACCTTTACTTGGCAGTGTATAGCGCTCTGACATTTCTTCTCTCGCCTGGCGGGAGGCCCGGAGGGGCACACCTTCATCCTCTCTTTCTATCCCTGGGTCAGAGTCAGAGCTGCAGATCGCCCTCATCGCCCTCTTCTCTGAGATGCTCTATCGCTTCCCCAACATGGTGGTGGCCCAGGTGACCCGGGAAAGCGTGCAGCAGGCCATTGCCAGTGGCATCACCGCCCAGCAGGTATCTTTACTTGAGGAAGGGGGCAGGAAGACAAGGCTGTACTTGGGCTGTGGGTGCAGTGGTCACTTTATAAGCCTGTCACGGTAGTTGGTGGTGACTACCACCAGGTTGGTGAGTAGTCGTCAAGGCTCTGGGTGTGGGAACAGACAGACTCTTAAGGGAAAAAAATGTGAGTGGGGGAAGGAGATACAGCTCTGGATTGTGTCTTGGCACCTCCTCTTCCTAGCTGCATAAATGGTCTAGTTGCTTCACTTCTCTAAGCCTCAGTTTCCTTATGTGGAGCAGGGAGATACTGAGTTTCCACTTCACAGGGTTGTTGGGGATGTTCAACAACAAAACAGACATAAGCATTTAGCTCAGAGTCTGCCATGTAGTTGTGCTCAAAAAATAATGGTTCTTGGTATTTTAAAGAAAGAAACAAAGAAAGAGCAAGTGTGCCAGAGAAGGAATAGCAGACAAAAGCTGAACGGGGATGGGGTGAGTTGATGACAAGGCTGTGAGCTTTAATACCAGGTGATGGCCCAGTGACATTAAGTGACAGCTTAGGTAGCTTCCTGGCCTCTTACTCCAGCTTTTTTTTTTTTTTTTTTTTAAGAATTGTTCCTTTATTGTAAGATTTTGATTTTTGCGTAGAAGAACTGGGGTGTAGGCCAGAGGTAGGGGGGGTGTGTGTGTTTGAGGATTCACCAGAGTCAGAGTGGGGAGCAGAACAGGCAGATCTACTGAAATACACTGCTGAGGGGAGCAGCAGGCAAAACAGGAGAGAGAGAGAGATCTGCTGGGATTGAACTCAGGCCACTTTGCTGTGGTGGTGGCGCTGAGACTTAACCCCTACACCACTAGGGAGGCCCCTACTCCAGCTCTTGATCCCATTCTTTTTCCTAGATCATCCATTTCCTAAGGACAAGGGCCCACCCAGTGATGCTCAAACAGGTAATTAGTGGCCAGAGGCTGCTGCCCCTGGCACCTGGCAGTGAGGTGATGGGAACAAGAAAGGGGCATTCAGGATTAAGGCTGAGGTTGTCTGGGGCAGTATTCCTGACCCTTACAGACTTCCCTTGCCCCTGCAGACGCCTGTGCTGCCCCCCACCATCACAGACCAGATTCGGCTCTGGGAGCTGGAAAGGGACAGACTTCGATTCACGGAAGGTGAGCGGCTTCTGGAGATTTACTCTTGGTCATTGGCCAGAGAAAGTATAGTTGTCCTAATAAGCTGAAAAAAGCTGTTTATGCCTTTACTTTTTGCTTATTACTTGGGCTGGGAGAGAAAAGCTGGTAAGGCACCTTTTGTTTTGGGGTGGGTTGGTAACAGTAAGTAAGCTGTCTCAAATCCATGCAATTTTGATTTAGCTAGAAGAGGGAGGATTCGCTTGGTGAGCATTAATGGCTTATTATATTGCCTCTGGATGTGGCTGGGTCACACTAGGGTCAGGATGAGCCCTAGTACTGAAAGCATCTAGGATTAGTGTGTAAACTGCGGTGGGCTGCTAGCCCGACCACTGCCCAGGGCTCAGCCCCTCACATCGGGGTCTTCTCTCTCCCGCACGGTCCCGCGGCCCCAGGCGTCCTGTACAACCAGTTCCTGTCGCAAGTGGACTTCGAGCTGCTGCTGGCCCACGCGCGGGAGCTGGGCGTGCTGCTGTTCGAGAACTCGGCCAAGCGGCTGATGGTGGTGACCCCGGCCGGGCACAGCGACGTCAAGCGCTTCTGGAAGCGGCAGAAGCACAGCTCCTGAGCACGCCGAGCGGGATGGACCCGGGCGGGCGGGAGCGGGCGGGCCCAGCCGGTGCGTGCAGGCGGGGCGACCTCCGAACTCAGGTGTTTTTTACTTACGCATCGGACTCTTGTTTAATAAAGTTATGGAAAGCAACCACGCTGTCCCGGGACACCCTCGCGGGGCTTTTTTCCGCGGGGAACACGATCCCCTGAGCCGGGGCAGCCATTGGTCCGGGGGGTGGGGGCGGGGCTTGGCCAGGCTCCGCGCATGCGCCCTACAGGGCCCCGCCTCCCTGCGCCGCGCGCATCCTGGGTCACGTCCCGGGTCGGGTTCGCAGGTGCCCCAAGCCCCTCCCGCCGCCGCCGCGGGGCGCCCCGGGACAGCGGCGGGTGAGCGCATGCTGGGCGCGTCCCGGGAGGTGGGCGGCTCTGTGGCTGTGGGCCCGGTGGAAAGCCCGGGCGCGCGGGACTGGGGGCCGTGCAGGCAGAGTATGGGCAGGCCCAGATCTCAGGGTCCCAGGCGGCACTTCTTGCTGGCTCTCGGGAGCGTTAATGTGGTCATTTCCCCGAATTTCGCTGTCCTTTCTCCTTCTTGCTGTCAGCGGCCACCCTCATGCCTCCGAAGCATAAATTGAGGGTCAGAAACTTTGACCCTGCCCCTAGAAGAACAGGGTCTTGTCCTGGTCGACACCATGCACTCTAGTTCTCAAGGAGGAGGGGTTGTGTGGGAGGCAGTAGCTAATTTGAATAACAGACCTGTGCCTGGAGGAGGCTTGGGATGAGAAGTAAGGTGTGATTTTAGGGGGTGTGACCTTCCCCCGCCTTCATGAAGCTCCTAATGTGCTCTATCTGGAACAGATCTTCTTCCCTTCCCAAGCGCTCCTGATGCCTCATTTGCCTCTGGCTGCTTTTCGACCGCCACTTTGGGGACTGAGGCCCTCCTGGGGCCTTCCCAGGTCCCAGCCCCTTGCCACTCAGTCAGAGCCTTATGGATCCCCCATCTCCCGGAGGAACCATGAAGCCAAACAAAAGCGACTCCGAAAGAAGCAGGCTGCCCTGGAAGCTGGGACAGCTGGGAAGAGCAAGGTCAGGGACCTGACATCTTGTCATTGGGTGTCTGAGAAGACTTGGGAGGGGGCTGGAAAAGATACTGGATTCCCAGAGGCCTGGGGTATACTGTGAGTTGTATCCCCTCAGTCACCTGCAGAATCCAGTAAGACCTGGACTCCTAAGGAGATAGTGTTGTATGAAATCCCCACAGAACACGGAGAAAAGAAAGGTAATGAGGAAACTGAAGACTTTTTCTCACATTTTTGCAGCCCTTTGGGGAACAAAGTTTAGGAGTTAGTGGAGCTCTTTTCTGCCTCCACAGATGTCTCCCAGCCCCTGCCTCCTGCTTACAGCCCCCGCTATGTTGAGGCTGCCTGGTACCCTTGGTGGGTGAGAGAGGGCTTCTTCAAACCGGAATATCAGGTTAGTGCCTAGAGGGAAGGGTGCTAAATGGTCCCCAGTTTAGGATGGCCTGTGAGGTGGGGCACAACTGATCCTGGGTCTGGAGCTCGTAGACAGCCACATTGCTGAGCCTGCAAAAAAAAAAAAAAAAAAGTCAGAGCTGCTCCTGGTGTCCAAAGCTTTCTCCAGGCACTTTTCCCCCTGCCCTGTTATTTGCCGGTTCTTTCCTGCACTTCTTTCTCCTTGGGAGACACCAGAGGGTGCCATTTCCCCAGGGAACATCCAGTCCTCTCTTGCCCTTTGACTTTTCTCCTTTCTTACAGACCAGGCTGCCCCAGGCCACCCAGGAGACCTTTTCCATGTGTATCCCACCTCCCAATGTCACTGGCTCCCTACATATCGGCCACGCACTGACAGTGGCCATCCAGGATGCCCTTGTGCGCTGGTGAGAGGGAATGGGGATGCTTGAGGTCTTGGAGGGACAGTAGAAGGTGTGGGGAGGAGTAGAGGATAAGCATGTAAACCCCGGGGGTCATGTGAGGTGTTTCTTTTACAGGCACCGGATGCGTGGGGACCAGGTGCTATGGGTCCCTGGCTCAGATCATGCAGGAATTGCTACCCAAGTATGTCTTTGGTACTCTCCCCTTTTCCTGGGTGAAAGAGATTGTCCCAAAGTGACCTCATGTGTTTGCCCCCTAATCTCACCATAGGCTGTGGTGGAGAAACAACTCTGGAAGGAGCGAGGAGTGAGGAGACATGAGCTGAGCCGGGAAGACTTCCTTCAGGAGGTGTGGAAGTGGAAGGAGGAGTGAGTATGAGGGCAGAAGTTGGGGAGGGGGCCAGATGGCTGGTTTGGGTCCCCACTTCCCAGCCTTGCTTTCCAGCTTGTGGTTGATGCGCTTCCCGTCCAGTCCCAACTTCCCTGGGAGATGGAAGCTCTGGAACTCCTTGAGCCTTTGGTGGGGTCTCTGAACTTTGTGTGTACCATAGCTTAAAACATGTATATTTATGTGTGTATGTACATATGAATACACACAGGCGTACCTTGGAGTTACCACACATTTATTTCCAGACTACTGCAATAATACAAATGTTGTAATAAAGTGAGTCACACAAATTATAAAAAGTTACGTTTATACTATGTTATAGTCTAGTAAGTGTGTAACAGTGTTATGCCTAAAAAAAGTACACGCCATTAAAAATACTCTTGCTAAATAATGTGAACCATCTTCTGAGCCTTCGAGGCTTGTACATTTTTTGCTAGGGGAAGGTCTTGTAAAAAAATGCAACATCGCATTCTTTTCTGGTTCATAAGCATGACGATTGGGTGTTCACACCCTTGTGTGAGATGTGCCTCCCTTAAACCTTGTCACGATGTCGGCACACTACACTTCTGTTGGGGACAAAAAGAAAGCAACATCTGCAGCACAGTAAAGTGATGCTTAATAAAACAAGGTGTGCCATATACATGTGTGCATTTTCTTTCTCTCTTTTCCCCATGTATCCCATTTTTCCTTCATCCTCTGTCCCACTCACCGACTCCTCCCTCTGCTAGGAATTGCCTTCATCTTCCAGGTTGTCATGACGTGCCGTCTTCTCTGTAAAGCTGCTGTGGGCTTCCCACAGGTGGCGGCCCCATTCTGTTACTGTCCAACTTCATGGGGCTTTTATGTCACAGAAGGTCCCCCACACTGGGCTCCATTAGTGTCTAGAGGCAAGATCCACGCCGCGCTCAGTCTTGCCCCCGGTATTGCTGGAGCAGCGCCAGGCCTGGTGCACAGATGGTGCTCGGACATGTTTGCTGACAAATATCTCTCTGGGCCCAGGAAAGGTGGAGAGATCTGTGAGCAGCTGCGAGCTCTGGGGGCCTCCCTGGACTGGGACCGGGAATGTTTCACTATGGATGCTGTGAGTGCCCACGCCGTGGCCCCTGGGTGTCGGAGTGGGAATGCCTGAGTGGGGTGGGGTCCCTGATTGGGGTGAGGGGCTAAGGAGGGGCTGTTGGATGTGGACACGCAGGTCATTCTAGGGCTCCTCAGTGGCTGTGACTGAAGCTTTCGTGCGGCTCTACAAGGCAGGGTTGTTGTACCGGAACCGGCAGCTTGTCAATTGGTCGTGCGCTTTAAGATCCGCCATCTCGGATATCGAGGTGAGTGGGAGAGGGAAACAGGGCTGTGGGCGCTTTGGGGTGAAGCCACTGCCTGGGGTCACAGCAAGTCCTGAACTTTAGGGCTGTGACGTCTGGCAGACTGTTGGCCTCTGTAAGCCTCAGTTTCGTCAGCCTGTAAATGAGGGATGATGGAAGTGCCTATGTCTCATTAAATGAGAGCCGTGGTCGGTGATCAGCGCGCGATACCCGTGTGGGGTTTAAATGCTTGGTGAATATTTATGTTAACCAGTTGCACAAGAACTAGGTGAGGGGAGAGGGAGATGGCTCCCCAGTCCTCTGGATGGCTTTTAGGTGGGTTGCAGGGAGGCCCCGGGGATGGATCAGTGGAGGTTGGGGTCCCCGGTGTGAGCTCGCTGTTCTCTGACCCTGCTTCCCTGATGCCTCCAGGTGGAGCACCGGCCCCTGCCGGGCCGCACAGAGCTTCGGCTGCCCGGCTGCCCCACCCCTGTGTCTTTTGGCCTCCTGGTTTCTGTGGCCTTCCCCGTCGATGGAGAGCCTGGTGAGAGTGGTCTTCTGAAAGGTCTACCCACTCCTGTGCTCCGTCTGTTTTCTTGAGCTTGTGTTGGGCCAGTGGGAACCCACCATCCTATTGCCCACGGGACCTGGTCGGGGGGGCATAAGGAAGCTTGCTGGTGTTTGCGTCTTGTGGGCTCTCAGCCTGGGCATTCTGGGCCATGTAAGAAAAGTATACTTGGGCACTACCCTCTGGGAGCTTAGTGGGATTCTGCAGGAGAGTGCTGCCCAGGTAGAGACAGATCTGTCCCAGAATGTGGGTTGAGTAGTAAGTGAAGAGTTCAGAGAAGGGGAAGGCAGAGCAGCTGGAATGGTCAGAGGAGTTTCTTGCAGGAGGGGCTGGTGCTTGGCCTGAAGAAGGCACAGCCATAGTTCTCAGACCAGGCGCCCTGTGGCCTCTAGCTTGTGTGGAAACCCCAGGCTCCTGTAGACACTGGTCTGAATTTCCTCTAGTTACACGTGGGGACCTCTTTTCCCATTCTCCTGGCTTTTGCTGTGGTGGGAGTGAGGGGTAAGGGTGCTGACCAGTTGTATGTGCTTTTTGTCTTCAGATGCAGAGGTTGTGGTGGGAACCACGAGGCCAGAGACTCTGCCGGGAGACGTGGCTGTGGCTGTTCATCCCGATGACTCGCGATACACAGTAATACCCGGCGCACACCCCGCTGCCCTGCCTTCCTGCCCTCCCAACTTTCTCTCCCCTTCCTTTTAGAGTGGTAGCACCCTCTTTACTGCTTCTATTTTTTTCTCCTAAGACGTCTCTCATCTCAGCTCCCCAGTGGCTCTGAAGTTTCTCCCTTCTCCTCTGGATACACTTTTTCTGTAGCTCAGGGGTTGGCAAACTATGACCTGGGGCCAAGGCCACCCCACCTCCTCTTTGTGTGTGCCACGCCCACCTGTTGCCGCGTTGTCTGTGGCTGTTATGTGCTCTCTGCCCCGTTCCAGTGGTGGAGTGGAGGTGTGGCGAAGAGTCTGCACTTGCCTCTTAACCCCCAGAGTCTAACATATTTACACTCTGGCTCCTTAGCAAAAAGTTTGCTGACCCTCTTAGAGCTCTTTACTTTCTGGCTTCACCCTCTTATTCCCGGGGTTCTCATGCTCCGCTCAGACTTTCCCACCCCGAGTTCATGCCTGTCCTCGATCCCCCTTCCTTTCCTTCAGCATCTCCACGGGCGACAGCTTCGTCACCCCTTGACTGGGCAGCTTCTCCCCCTCATCACGGACTCTGCTGTTCAGCCTCACCTGGGCACAGGTGAGTGGAGGTCAGGGGAAGAAGAGAAAGTCGGGTGCTGGGGGGGAGCAGAGGGAACCAGGAGAAGGAGGAAGAAAGTGGGAGCCGGAATCCTCTTTTAGGGTGTCTGACTCTGTAGTGGGGACTGAAAGGGAGGCACAGACGGGGGAGAGGGTGTATAACCAGTGCGGGTGATGACGATGCTGCCGGAAAAGCAAGTCCAAAGGCGAGGCTCAGAGCTTACTGAGGTGCTGTTCCCCCAGGGGCAGTGAAGGTGACTCCGGCTCACAGTCCTGCTGATGCTGAGCTGGGGGTCCGGCAT